>CARXXK010000002.1:20818402-21006159 GCA_949089665.1 Macrosiphum euphorbiae | reverse complement strand
ATTCGCCCTCGAGGTTTAAACGGCAGCGCGCGTCACTAAAAAAATGATTAGAACTTACAGCCGCCGCCGAGCCGTAATCCCACCTGCAAGATTGCGACGGCTGTTAAGCGATAAACACAGCGTTATAATATTATATTATAAAATAGTGTGCCTTAGTATCGAACAAACGGACGTGGAAATTCTAATTGGAATATATATACGTACGACCCCCGAGCGGAAAATTGCAGTATAAATCGTACGCAAAACATAATGTAATAATATATCGTGTACGAGTCGTATACCTATATGTTAGGTATAATATCGTACCTCCGCGGATAAATATGTCCATAAATTTTCGACTAAAACGCTAAAACGTTGAACTAATAAAAACTGAGGGTATTATCATAATAATATTATACATACGGACAGGATTTTAGATATAGTCGAACCCCCCCCCCCCTATCCACCTCCCCATCCTACGCAACCAGCCACGGTCGTCGCACACGACGTTTATTCCGTTTATTATTATTATTATTATAACGTGTATACAACAATTGTTGATTTAATCGTGTCTCGTAGGGTGGAAATAAATTAAATTAGAAACTAAAATTACAATCCAAGACAACTAAATTATATTGCAAACGGTGTACGTGTATTATATTATACAGCGTTCCAATAATACAGTTACGGGTTAGAGTTGGGTGACACTAAATATTTGTACGAGACCATTATACAGGGTGATTCGCCGAGCATGCGAATTCCCTTTTTCATCGGTAAAGCAGTAATTCAAATCTGACTTATGGAATTTTGAATTTTATACTTAAAGACTAAAAGACTATATTTAAGATTCTTGAGAATTTTTTTAGTTACTACAAAGAGTGTCCAGTGGAGATATTATAATTTATTAAAAGTTCTAAAAATTTGAATTTGAATAATATCGTAATCGTTATTAGAGGAAAATATGGGGAATGAGCATGCTTTGTGATATTGTATAGGTACGTTTCTTTTTAATTTTTCCATTTTTTTTTCGTTTCATGATATACTACGATAGATATTTTTGGAAGATTTAAAATTTGGAATTTCGATATAACAGTTTTTACAAATTAGAGAAAACGTGAATTTTCGCAAACATCCTTTTTTCAACAAAATCAATTTAAGTGTTTTTGTTGTAATTAAAAAAAAAATAAAAAAAATATTAACCAAAACTACAATAGTCTCCGGAAAAAAATAGTTCTTTAATATATGAAATACTAAATCTGATATAAATGTATAATACATTAGAATCAAAATTTCGATTTGCTCACATTCATGCAATTTTAAATTGCACTACACACTTACTTTTAAGTTAAAATAAGGCACCACAATAATAAAAAAAAATGTTGTGCGGTGGCAATAACTTTGGCGATAGCGAATTGGAATCTTTCCAAAATGTACAAATCACAATAATACCTCCCTTACGAAAAGAACTTGATTCAAATCATTCCTGTGTATAATATAATATTATATATTATTAAACACGTACATGGGTGCAACTATGGGACCAAGAGGTCAATGACTCCTTCTGTAGAACTGACAACACACATTCATATTTCCATATTTTTTTTTAATCTAATAATTTAATAATTATAAAGATAATTTAAAAAACATTTAAAACGATTTAAATCAAAAAAATAAAATCTATATTCATGCTTAGGCATTTTTAATAGATAAAGTGATATATATAATTATATAAAAATTGAGTAATGTACCTAATATATTCTATGTACTATACATTACACCATCTTTAAATAGTAGCTTAACAATATACCCAAGTGATGGTTTATGATCCTTGTACTTATAATATTGTTTAAATGTATTGCTTGAATGAATGCGATGTGATGAATGTCGCTATGATCTGTTACTGGTAGGTGCACGATAACTGCCTATCGTTGTATATTGATTTATAATTTTTTTTAAAAATACCACCTGACCAGTTGAGTGTAGAGGTACGTTTTGGTATCGATATTTATATAATGGTCTCGTTTCTCAGATAAAGTGATTCACCACCACAAGATATGGTGGACTTGGGGGGGGTGTTGGGTGTACTCGGGCACCTCCTGAATATTGAAAATAGGGCCCTAAATTTTTGCCTCTGAGGAGGGGCCATATTTTTACTTTGGATATAAATGTATTTTAAAACATGAGATGTAATAACAATTATCTTAAAAAAAATTAAAAGAAATTTAATTTTTAAACGCCTCGCGATCATCGATGCGCATATTAAGTCATCGGTCGATAACAAAAACAACTGTACAAAATCGTATGTGTGACGGTGTGCTATATAATATTTTAGTATATCCAAATAAATATATGCAAACGACAACAACGTGAAATAGATGTACGAGTTTTGTGCCCTACTGCATGAACGCAATCGAGTGGGCGGCGGTGCATCGTCGTCGATCCATTTCATCGCTACTTTGTTACGATTTTGAAGCAGTGTGCCGAGTTATTTAACCGTGATTGTAGTATCGATATCTAATATTATTACTAAATAATATCTCACGATCGATCTACAAGATCATTCACAGTGCAACCTCTCACCCCTCTTTTAAATTTAATTTATTCAAATTTGAATATTTGGAAATTTTAGTACACTCAAATTGAGTTAAGCATCATATTCTTAAATACATAAAACTTAGATTTTGTTTATACTATTTAAGGATTATCCCGTAACAAAACAAGCTTATTTTTTAAATAAAATATAATACTCGTATGTAATAATTGGCTTATAGTAATGATTATACTAAAAACAAGTTTTACATGTTTTAATAAATATATATCTATTAAAATAAGTATAATTATCAGATAGCCACGATATTTCCAATATTTCCTAAACCTATTATCATGAACTATCGTCCTTAATACTTAAAGCTTAATAACTCAAAAAACAAATTTAGATTTATAATTTAAATAGGCACACGAACATTAAAAAAACAATTATATTATCCTGACCACAAAAAAGAGTGGTTCACATTTGAAAAAAAAAAATTGTATCACTGCAAGACACTCCGTAAATTGTATACCTACAAATCCGAGTGAGTATTTGAAAATTCTTATGTACGCTTATACATTATACATTTACAAAAATTATAATTTAAATACATTTAGTATTGAAGGAAAAAATGAGGGTGAGCTTGGTGAATCACTCTGTCAACATAGTCGATCGTAGATAAAACGTGCTCACCCTCCGAGTGCGGACGCTTGTCGTACATTTGTTGGTACATACCACGTGTTCCGGCTCGTACTCCTCACTATGGGAGTCATCCCGTTTTTGAAAAGGTTGTTTTTATTGCTGATGTTGACGATGTTGAATATAACGTTCTGAAAACACGAACGTTAAATCAATTGATTTCCAATGGAATATAGCCATGGGCGTAACTGGAACCAATTATTTTTCAGGGGTAGTAGCGGTTTTCCCTCGTATTTTTACTTAAATAATGTGTGTGGAAATGTCCCCTACAAACTTAATTTATATTTTGTAAGTGGCTTATGATAAATATGCATATTATTTACATGCGTAGGTGTAATTAAATTTTTAGTTTGATAAAAATATTCTGTCTTTTAAACTATGTAAATTCAACACTTTTTTTAATAATTTGAAAAAATGTCGACAAAAATTGTAAATAGGCAAATTTGAGAAACAGTCTAATTGCAGCATAGGTACTCGTTTTTAGCCAAGTTGCCTCTTTGAAGAACATAATAATATGTCCATGATTTATTGTCCAACGTAATATAATTCTATATCTAAGGGGTTAAGCCGCTTATGTGGATTACGCACTTGATCTTGTCTAGTGTTTTCCACTACGAAATTGAACCACAGTCTATGCCGTGGGTTGCAGGTGTCCGGCCGTATGAACAGATCGTATTCGTATTCACACACCAAATCGATCCTCCCCAAATTTCCTGGAACATACGTAAGGCAAATATATCCAAATGCAATATTACGACGAATGAGTTGACTGCTTTAAGTAGGCCGGATTGGGCCAGTGAGCTACCGAGAAATTTTCTGCAGGCTTCTCAAAATATGGGCCAGTAAACAAGACAATGACAGTCCAACCTCGCAGTGTTTGGGAATTAGTGCATAACTCAAATTACAATAGTTAGATGCTGTGACAAAATTACTTTCCACGAAGGCGGGACCCGTTTCACCCAAAATCAACCTTTCCTGTTTAGACCAAAGCTATTTTAGTCGTTTTAAAATTAAGTTGACAATGGTTTTTAAATAATATAATAATATATCATTATATTTTGCTAACATGTTGGTGCTTTGCAGTCATTGCAAAAGCTTTTTAAAAAATGCATACTTATTCAATTATACATTATTACAGTTATAACAGAAATTACAAATTATTATTGTCTACACTCTACTGAAAACTATTAAAAAAAATCATTACACAATATTATAATAAATCACCCAATATATATAAAATAATATTTAAAATATTGTGTAATTATTTTTTTTAATAATTTTTGGTAGACAATAATAATTTATAATTTGTTATATAACTGTATTAATGTATGATTCAATATGAATTTTTTAAAAACTTGTGAAGACAGTAACAATTTTAGTAAAAAATAATGATATATAATATTATTATTTAAAAACCATTGCTAAATTAAATTTAAAACGACTAAAATGGCTTTAGTCTAAACGGGTATTTGGATGAAACGGGAAAGGTTAATTTTGGGCGAAACGTGCGGCGTCCTTTCATGTAACTATAACTTGTTATATAGTAGCTAAGTTATTTGTAACTTTGTAGCAAGATTACTTTTTTGAATGTAAACTTTATGGTA
The DNA here is from genome assembly GCA_949089665.1 of Macrosiphum euphorbiae. Taxonomy (NCBI): domain Eukaryota; kingdom Metazoa; phylum Arthropoda; class Insecta; order Hemiptera; family Aphididae; genus Macrosiphum; species Macrosiphum euphorbiae. The sequence continues at coordinate 21,001,347 of CARXXK010000002.1, read as the reverse complement.
ACGCTTTATATATTTATTTTTCTTAGGTACACATTTTGTATTGTGTCTTATATTTTCTTATAATATAATGTGTTAAAAAAGAAACTATTAGATACCTACTGCCTACATTATTATTTATTATTGAAGTATTAAATATTATGTAAAAGAATAACAGTGTGCTTCTGAAGATGTTATCATTCTACACCACACACACAATATGTTACCTATATTAGACGTTTTGTCTGAACATTTTTTTATGAAAAGTCTGTGCCCTTACAATTTGTCCTTTCGAAAATGCAAAAAAACCCACAGTATTATATTTCTGGACTACCAACTTTGTATAAAAAAAACAAGGCGAGGTTTATTAATTATCGTGAAGCCCAAATTTATCTTGACTCTTGTGGAAGTTTCAACCTCGTGTGTTGTACCTATCCTACTAACGCAAAACGTGGCAAATCTTACGTTAAGAAAAATACATTTTATTCTGGAATATTTAATATTAGAATTAATCAAGATTTAAGATTGTCACATCAACAAACTTTAAGATACGAGTAGGTAATATCTAGGGCATGTTATTAGGATTTTTTTTTATATTTTAATTTTGAAGCAAGTTATGAGCATTTTAAAATCAAAAATTTCTTTACGTACAATTTACCTTGTTAATATGTTATGCATTAGTTTGATAGAGACAACCCATTCGAGTGAAACATGTTCTTAACTAAGAGATCTCGTAAGCCTTTAGTGTAAATGTGATTATTAATAATTGTCAAGTGATTAATAATATGCCAGTGGCTTATAATAAATATAAATGAACATAACTAATCAACGAATTAAAATTTTATTTAAACATCTGACTTACGTTTTCTGTCTTTAAATTATATTATATTTCAAGTATATTGTCATTCTGCATTGACAACGCCTATTTTCAATATTGAAAATAACTTAATTTGAGTGGAGTTGCAGCATACTTATCCAATATTTTTCCTCATCGAATAAAACATTTTTCCTGACTAATTTTCATATATTTAGATTGCTATGAAAAATGTTTGGTTAAGCTTAGCTTCTCAAATAGGTACCCCACTCTATCACGCCTATGTGCATACTTTTATTAAAACAGTTAGTTGTGCCATGTGGTTTGTTAATGACGAGAGAATCACGATTATTAGGTACAATTGAACACATTTATATAACATGTTTCGTATTCACATATATATCTGATTAAAAATAAGTTGGTGAGACGTGATAAAAAAATACTAATATAAGTTATTACTTATTTGTAATAACTAACAATTTTCACTATCTATTAGACTAGAAAAAATATTCATTCAATTGAAAACCATTAACTATTTTGCCGATCAAAGACTAAGGGAAAAATGTAGGATGCCTATTATAGGAATAGTTGTTGGCATTGTTGTTATTGTGCGTATTTCATAATCTCTAAATTTATTTATTAACTTTGTGACCTGCCAGTGACATGTAATTCAAAGAGAAGTATTTAACATTTCATCGCACTAAAATTTTATTGTACCCGAATACCTACGCAATGTTCCTTGTACTTAACCATGAAACAATATTATACATAGGTATAGCCAAAAAACTTTTTAAACTTTTTAGTAGGGAACTCGTCTGTGCAAAACGAATAAATTAATGTGTTTACCAGAATTCCTACACATTAACTAAAATAAAAAAAACCTACGAAATGAAACTGTTGCTACTGTTGTATAGTAACCATTTAATTTATATTATTCTAAAATGGTATACGCGTTATTGATTATTATAATTGTTATAATAATAATAATAATTAACATCAATAGCTAATAGTAATAACTCGTTTACTTGTTCTTAATACGTTTGCCAAGACAGTAAAGATAACAATTAGTTAACATATATTAAATGTATTGTTGTATCAAGCATAACATTATTTATGTAAAGATTAATATATACATAGACACATAGTATATATATTAATATAACACAAAGTCTGGGTACATATTGTTATATATGTTGTTACCTGTTGCCATACATAAACATTATTATAGAATCAAACTATTAACTAGGTTAAGCAAACATTGATGTAATACGTAACTGAATTTAGCATTAAGTCTTATAGTCAGTAAGGTTTAGTAGACTAAAGACAAAATGTAGAAAAACAGAAAGTAAATAATTGCATAATATATCATAGGAAATTTTGATTTTATTGTCCTGCTTATTTGTTTACAAAACAAATACTAAAACGTAGTGTAAGTATACTTTTTGAAATTACGAGATGTTTTCGTTGTTAAAATATTCACTCTGTATGGTGTACCTGCCTACTATGTTAGCTCGTTGTGCATTTAGACTTTAGACCATTTTATCGATTGTGTATTCATAAGTATAATATTATTCATATATTTCCCCTAACAGATATTTGACGGTTTTGTATAATATGCCGTTTGTTAAACTTTAAATAATTACGGTATTGCTGGTATTGTTATACAGCTATACCTAATCTAACCTATATTACACACGATACCATATAATTTATTAATGTCGCGTTGTTTATTGGTTGAATATTTATATTTCTTATTTACGAATAGTTCACATTAAACGATGGGTACATATGGCGCACAATATTATGGACTATAGTGCACAGTAAAAAAAAAATGTGTGCTCCATGCAAACGGGGAACACATTAAACAACATCCATTTCACCGATCTAGTAAAATTAGACTTAGTTGTTTGGACCTTGGGACAATTGGACATAAAAAAAACAACATAATAATAATAAATAAATCAATAAAAATATTAGAAGGTACCTATAGAAGAAATGAAAAATTAAAACACATAACCAAAAAAATATATTTATATTATAATATGTCAAAAATAGATCAATATTAAAATGTTTAAAGATTAATTTATTAAAAATACGTACTGTTAAAAAATAATGTATTATAACATTAATTTTACTCCTATTATTGTTCCTATTTGTCGTTTAGTATACTGTATGAATAACAGTGCTAGTACGTATTGGGTTTCATAATATATATATTGGTGGATATTCTTCTATTTGCGATTTGCACTTAGAAGTCAGAAATCTAGGGTTGCCAATTGCCATTTGTTCGAAATTATAATCCAGGACAACTGTAATGACTCCAATGATCCCCCTCCCCTAATCAAAATGTTCAAGTCACTAAGCTGACCTTTGTAACTTGTTACATAATAATACACCTATAGTGTGCCAATTAGCCCACGTCTCGAAGATGTATAAAAATAAACTTATTATTTTATTTCTGATAACAATCAATAAATATGTATATATAGTATATAGTGAAAATTAAAACATTTTAGAATTCAATAATTTTGATGTCTAGAAGTGAAAGAAAATTAACAATTTTACAGTATAACATATGAATTACATTATAATAATATTATCTTGATTTATTTGTACCTATAGATAATGAACAAAAAAAATAAATATTATTGAAGACATAAACAGGTACTACCAAACATTGTTCCCTCGAAATTTAATATTTGTTTCTGATATTTTATTTGTTTGAGACACATAGATCGCAAAACAGCACAATAAATTATCCAGTAAATGCGCATTACAAATTCTTCCAAGGCTATTTTTGTAATTTAAGTGTCCGTTTTAGTGGATATTTATGTCTTTTTAAATGTTTATCTTAAAGGCATTTAAAAAGGTCTTTTTTTCAGTATATATAAATATACAGCTCAATAGTAATAACAAATTATAACACTTAATTAATTTATCTTTAAAAAAATCACGACAGGGATTTTGTGGAAGCGGCCGACGTTTATGCGCTGAATAAGTATTTATAAGGAAATCGAATAATTTCCGCATACAAACCACAACCACCAATGGACGGATAAAAATATTTAAAGTATCTATTGTCATGTTTGTTTCTCGAAACTTCGAAAGTCGTTCATACGATCCATGCACAGTTGATGTGTTAACCGCTTATTAAAAATTTAAGGGTTTAGGACACAGAGGTATTAAAATTGTGCATCGCGGTTCCCTCCAGGAACGCCGCAGCGGAGAGCTGGAGTGAACTTACTGACCAGTGATTGAACAGTAAAGGTGGAACACCAGGCCCCTCAAGAATTTGTTTGCTATCCAAATGTATTCATAAATTAGTTTTCAGTATCATATTTATTATTTACACAGTTTAGATTTGAAGATTGATACAACTGTTTATTTTTAAACTAATATTAAGATATCTATATAAAATATTAAACATATTAGTTAATTAAAAAAAAGTGAAATCCTAGTGATTGGACACTTCAAACCTAGTGTTTGAAACTTTGAACACCTACAAATATTTGTAAAGACAATATTTGTATTTAATATAATTCGTGAATAATGAGTAGTACTTTTATTAAAAAATAACACAAGTCTTAAATATACACATATTATATACTTTTTTTTACCGACAATCGTTTACAAAATTCAAACATTTCTCATGGCTATAAATAGCTCAAAAAGGGTTAAAATATTTTCAAATTTTCACCAAATATAGAACATACTAGTATAAACATTTGGTGAAAATTTCATGTGTCTACGATTATTCTTTTATGAGTGCATGATCATTAGGTTTATTATTGAAAAATTAAAATGAAAATTATTTATTCAATTAGGTACCCAACTTTCCGAATTTTAAAGCATTTTGTTGGTGTTATTAAATTAGTGTTCAATAACTGGACTGTTCATCTGGGTCAAAGAACTTGAAACCAAAATTAATGTAATACTTATTGAAATTTATATATCATATTTAATCATTATAGAGATTATGAACATTTGAAGTTTTATTTCTATACCTAAGTACTTAGGTACTAAAGTAATTATTGTGTATTGTCGACGGTCACCGTTGATTAAAATGTCACCAAAAATTTGGGAGCCATCAAAATATTGTGAAGACTCAAAGGAGCTAGGAGATGAAAAAGTTTGAATACCTCGGGTATTAGGGTAGTAATGCGTATGCACCATTTTCGATATCTACCGAATATTTGTATAATCTGAAGAAACTATTTTTTGATTAAATAAATAATAATATACATTTATAGAGCATAAAATCATTACTAGATCCAGTCTAAAAAAAATATCTGTTAAAGTTAAAGAAAAAAGCACATTCCAAATGACATATATTTTAAGAGCCATCAATATTGTTGTTTAACTTTTTTGTAATTGAAATGTTTCTCGGACACTTCTCGATAACTTCTTTCGGATAGCATTTATTTACGTTGAGAATTATATCAAAACACGTTGATAAACAGTGGCTCACAACACCTAGGTATGAAATATATGATTCAAATAGTTAAACCACCCACCTACCTGTTTAACTATTAATTGCATGCATTTTAGATTCTGAGTGGAACGAAGAATGTATTGATTTTACAATGATGTGTGTTTTTTTATTTATTTTTTTTTTGTGTCTGTGTACACGATTAGTAGTCGAAATAATGCTTCGATTTTCAACTTCAGTATCTTGTACGATGAGAAAGTGAATCTAGTTGGTACTTTTGTGAGGTCAAAATTTAAAATTCCCAATAGTTTTCAAAAGCTCCAGGAAAAACAAAATAAAAATTAAGGAAAAACGGGATTTTTTATGCAAAATCGATTTTGGCTTTTGGTGTAACTTTAAAACAAATGACCTTAGATACATGAAATTTTCACTGGTTGTTTATATTTGCATTTATTTCTATACACGATAAAATTTTCAAAATATTTTAATTTATTTTGAACTGTCTATTGACATTTTCAGTTTCCAATTTTATTACTTTTTCTTTCTATGAATGTCAATAAAACTTTATTTGTTGAGTAAAAATACTTGAAAATTTAAGACAAAGCTCCTACTATATTGTTACATTGACATTTAAAAAATATTTAAAAACTTAGTCACTGGTTTTTTTTATAAGCATTTAAAGTTCAAATCTTGACAAAACATTGAAAAATTACGAAAATTATCAAATTATTTTCAGTGAAGAATTCATAAAAATTTTTCTTTTTAAATCTAAGATATGAAAATATAATACAAGATTCCGTATAAGTTTGTCTACTTTTATCAAAAAAAAAAATATATTCTTAAGAAAGTCAAACTACATTTTTATGAGCTTTTGAAATTCAAATTTTTACAACATTGGATATTCACTTGATTTCTCATGTAACGATTTTCTTATTTTATTGTAATTCAAAAACGAATAACTGTAGAGTGTAGATACATGAAAATTTCACTGAATGTTTATTTTATCGATTATTATACGTGAATCATATTTTTGATTTGTTTTGAACTACTGCTAACGGACCACTTAACGTGTTTTAAAAAAAATTTGCCAGCCATGAATTTGAGTAAAAGAATATAATATATATTTGTATATAATGTATATATTTAATTAATAATTATTTAATATTTATTATTTAGGATAGTGATTTCAAGTTTTATTATTTTAATATTTTATAATTTTGTATAACTATTATATTGTTTTTATTTTTTTCCATTTATTCTACTAAAAGAATGTTTAAGATTATTAATAAAAAATAAATGAATTATCCTCACGGAAATCTAATATGTTTTGATATTTCACATAGTTTATATGTTACATCGGTTATATTTGGTTTTCAAGATTTTTTATATCGGCTCATGGAACTATCGGCTATCGGTTTTAGATCGGAAATTCAAATAGGAATATCGGATATCGGATAAAAGTGTTATCGGCCCACATCTAATTATAATATTATATTCACCTACAATAATCATAATTGTACAATTTTAGTTGGTAATATAATATTTAGAGGAACCACAGCTTTGCGTGACCGAGTCGGGGTTGACTGTGTTTCTAATTCGGATTCGGCGTAGACTCACTTTGATGTAAACAAGCATTTCAGCTTTATAATTGTGTTTTCTTGTACTTTGTTAGCAACATCAAATTATTTAGCTTAATTGTAATATTTTTATTAATTATTATATTATTTACCGGTTTCAAACGAAGCATCGAAACACAAATGGCCTTTTTTTGCTTTGCCGCTATGACCAACCGGCCTCATGATTACTCTTGTAACATTTCCTAGTCCGGCTTCACCTTCGTCACTGTCTATTATAATTAACACGATTAAAACACAATTTAAATACCAGCAAATAAACATAGGTTTCTATATACAAGAGTGGGAAATAATCTACTACAATATAATGAGTTTTCTTAATACTATATGTTACCTGAAATTACCAACATCATTTGTATAATATTATCATAAAATTCAATAGAGCCGACGTATGAACATCAATGTTTTAATTCTTTATTCAAGTACATTATATTATTTTGTGAAGTGTTTTCAATGATTTTTCTTTACCATTATTAATGAGTTTTTAAATATAATATTTTAATTTTGACAACAATTTTAGATAAAAAACAAAACATTTTAGGATTAAATATGTTTATGATAATAAAACGTGTAGGTGTGTACCTTCAAAATATTGGGAAAAACAAATTACGAAATTATGGAACGGGAATATATAGCTTAATTAATTAAAAATTTCTTAAGAAATACTCTGTATCAATTCAAATTTAAAACATGCATTTTAATGACAAGTTCAATGACGCGGTACACTCAAAACCTACTTTATTGTAGGCTGACTTATTCATTATTTAAAATAATAAATTATGAATTAACGTTGAATTATTTTATTTTTTTTTGATAATTTTTTGGGCTCACAGAGTCAGGGATGGATCCAGGAGGGGGTCTAAAGCCACCGCAAACATATTTTTTTATAAATATAATTATTATAGGTATATTAAATAACAAATAAATAAAATTTAAACTTCTTTTCACATTGTCGCTTTCTATATTAAATAATCAATAATTTATTTATCACATTGATTACCTATATCTATTATTATGACAACATTTTTAAACTAAGAATAAAGTATAATATTTTATTATAATAATTGTATTTGTGTTGTAAAAATTGTTGCCCCCTCCCCCAGATCTTTGCTCTGGATCTGTGCCTGCATTGAGTGTTTGAAAGTATTTGAAAAGTCTTTATATCCTATGTTGGAAACTGATAGCAAGCCAGTTATCTGGTATTATACTTTGATGTTTTTGTACGTTCTTATTCTACTGTAGTTGAAAAACAGTAAAAAAACTACCATCGGCAATAAGCTAAAAATGATCAAATAATGTTAAAGAAATCTCTGATGCGTATTATAGAATTTAAACTCGCCAGTTTTGTAAAAGATACTTTTTAAAAGTATTCAAGTAAAGATTTTTATTTGTAAAGTATTTAAAATACGTATTTGAATACTCAGTAAAAAAATGATTTAAATGCAAATACAAATACTTTAAAAAAGTAAATTTAATTAAATTATTTTTTAACATTTTAATGTTTTACATTGTATTATTTGGTGTAACTGTAAATTATTATATACCTACTTTCTTTCTTAAAATATTAGTTAGCTATAGCTCATATAAAAAATATATAGGTATTATTTTATACCTAGGCAGTGGCATATATCGAAGGTTCGTGATCGTTTTAAATTTAGAATTATAATATTATATCATTATATTTAGACTTTAGAGTGAAGCTGCGTGTGTTTGCACTGAGTTTATGTGTTCGATTTGAATTTTTCAGAAATCTTATATGATTGGGGGACTTGAGTGGATAGGAAAAATCAAATTATTATTACAGTGACCCTACTCAATGGCGACTCGTGACTCACGAGGTGTATAATCGGAATCTACTATACAGCAGAAGTGAGTCCAAGTGTTTCTTTTCTTATAATAATTAATAATTATTGTATTTATAGTTAATTCCTTCGCTATGACTATTCTAGTAGTAATAATAATAATAATAATACTAATAATAGTAATAATATTTCGGGGAGTACGGCGAGTGATACATTAGCTGGTGCAGTGCATAATAATATAATGTAATAAAAATAATACAGTGTACAATAATCGTAGTGTATCATTACCAGATTCGTAATCCGCCATTTCGGGTGTTTACAGACAGGACACCGGCGCGTAACTATGAAGTCCAGACGCGTACAAACGACTAAAACGAACGTTGTTCTAAATTATTTACGAAAAGGATTGAAAGAAATAATAAATGTACAAGACTCGTGTTTGTTGTCATGTCACCCGTCGCCTGACGAATATTCACCTGCGCAAAGGATACGTCCTGCGTTATAATATTATTGTATATTATTATGTATTTATATTGTGCTTTACTATAGGGTCTATTCGAGGACAGGGCTTATTGGTTATGATTATGACTTATATTATGCCTATACGCAGCACGTAAAGTATTAGGTTTGTGTATTATTATAGTGGTCGTAAAAAGAAGCACAATAGGACGAGGGTTATACTGAAAACCTATATTATACCTACAGCGTAATGTAGTTTGTTTCCATATTTTTTCTAATAGTGGTTATTACTTATTAACTATTATAATATTAAACATACAATGCAATTTTTTTTTATCTCTAAGCAGAAATTTGGAAAAAAAAAATGGTAGCTACCTACCTATTAGCATTGCGTATAATATATTGTTTATACTCACTATTATTAGGTATATTATATAGGTACTCAATGCTATTAGGTAGGTAAATATTATTTTTCCATCGTTTTAATATTTTCAAATTGTTCACTTTTTTAAATGCCGATATGACGATTTTATATTTTATTTTTTTCTGGGGGATTTCAATGTGTATATATTTATTACACTATTTTTAGTCCGATCCAACTTTATACAGCAATTTTTACAATAATATTCAATGAAACTTGATTAAAATATGAAATTTATTGTAAGCTCAAAATAAATGTCTTTTTTATTTTTGGTGAGAGCAGGTCACTTCACTTGCATTTGTTGCCTGCGCCTTACAATTAACGCCTTAACAATTAACATTTAACAGCAAATGTATGCTAGCAGTTCACGTTTAGCTTCTTGCAGAGTTAAAAATTTAGAGCGAATTGACCTAGGTGTACTGAAACTTAATGGTAGGTAAGAACATTATCTTTGTTCATACGTTGGTTTCTTACGATGATTCATTTTTCTAGAAACTTTTGGGTTTATAAAATAGCAGAAAAAACCGATTTACAAACACAGATAATATTCCTACCATTAAGTATAATAATAGGTTGATTCACTTTAATTTTTGAAGTAACAAAGCTAGACATGAACTGCTGAGCGAACATTTATAAGACGGTGGTAATTAATTGTGTCGTCTTTTAAGTATAACTTATGGAGTGTTATAAAAGCCTTTACAAAAGCATAGTATTGCATTTAATAAATTGTTAGTTGAACTTTTTTTTTTTTTTTTATTAGATAAAAATAAGTATTTACAATCTGTAATATTTATATAAAACAATAAGTAAATTTGATAAAAGAAGGTAAAACACATGAATAGAGTGAGGAGGGAGGCCCACCAGTGTGGATACCCTCTAACTTGAGGCGAACTTTTTTTTAAAATGTTTTTAGAAAATATACATATTATTATGGATGGGCGTATCTAGGCATTTGAAACTAAAAGGTTGTAGAGTCACCATAAAATGTAAATGTCGATTAATGTTTTTTTTGTGGTCCTCTTACATATTGTGGTATAAACTAAAAGGTAAGATAAATAAATAACCATACAAAATATTGTGGGTTGGGGGAGGAGGGTATAACATATGTCAGCTCCCTCAAAGAAACCCACCTAGTTACGACGCAAATATAGAAATGTAAGATGTGGCCTGGGTAATACATTTTCCCTGTCTGAATTTTTCTCCCAGGCCGTCCCTGGTGTACAAGCTATCTCAAAATCACAGTTATTGTCTTGTAAGAAATAATTGGTTCGGTGAAACGTGTAATTTGTTATTTTTAAGTTCCATAATTAATGCAGTCTCGATCTTAAAATTGCTTTGAATTGTAACAGCTGAATTATCACTCAAAATCCACTGTATGGACACAAGTTCAGAAAGATTCAATTCAATAAATTTTTTTTTAGGGCGTGTGTATAAAAGTACACCCCATACATAATTTAGAATTTAGGTTGGGTAGTTTAAAATCGAAGCATGTCTACTCTTCCATTAGGTGATGAAGGACAAAATAAAAAATACACACACACACACAGATATCATTGTAAAGTCAATAGATATATTTATCGCTCAGCTCGAAATACAAAAAATTAAACACTAATAAAACTCGATTAAAGTCGCATTATATTTGCTACGAATTCCCACTTGGTTCACTTCGGACGGGTATAAAGACAAAAGACTGCGCTCGACTAGATTATAGTATAAGGGTGGGTAGGGAGTAAGGACTCTGCAAAATTACGAAATAACAATTTATCATAGTTATATAACATACATCATAATAATATGGTGGACAGCGTATTACCAACAAAATTAAAACTAATTTACGACTAAAACTTACATCAAGGTTGACCCTTCTAAATATATATATTATTACCTAAATATAACTAAACAAGTACATAATAGTAATAATAACACGTAACTTTTAGTGCGGTAAAATAAATGCTATAACTACACTTTATCGGGAACCGTTTTATTTTTGCAATATTTTTTTTTTTTTGCATTCTATCAATGATTCACGAAATGGTAGAACTGCCATCAGTCTTACTGCTTTTGATCTCTCGTTGGAAAGCTTATTATTGGTAGCCGATGTGTACAAAAACTATCGTTGCCATGATCACAGTTTCAATCGCCAAACAGCACAAACCACGTGACTCAATACGACAATATTATTAACACGTAATAGATGGGCCTGCTGACCATATAATACATTATATACAGGGTGATTCATCAAGCGTGCTACATTTTAGATTCTGAGTGGAGTGATGAATGTATTGATTTCACAATTTGTGTTTTTTCATTTGGGCCTGTATGCTCGAAAATAAGGTGAGCGTAGCTTCAGAAAATTTTTTTTACGAGCGTTATCTTAAATTAGAAGTTTGAATAAATTCTATTCTTTATAATAACAGTTCAAAAATATTAACAAATATAGGCACATTGAGGCCAATTTGTTAGTTTGAGTATGTTCTAAGACTTCCGTAAATCTTTAAGCCAGTACTTGTGGTATTACCGTTTAAACTTTAAAGTAATATTATAATATCGAAATTCAATAGGTTATATTTAATCATGTATAATTTTCAAGAGTGTTAAGTTATGATTTAATCATTACATTTTGTTTGTATCTCCACAGGACACTAGTTAAGTTGTATTATAATCTCAAGAATTTGAAAATATGGTTTTTAAGTGTATTTAAACATTCTAAAAAAACAGATTTCGTATAACTGAATTATTGAAGAAAAAATAGGGTGAGCTTGCTTGGTGATTGGTGAATCATCCTGTATATTAAATTACACGCACCCCAACCGACGTAGTTATATCATATACGAAATAAAACTGGCCGACATAAAGTATAGACAAATGCGTAGGCATTGAATAATAATATTATGATCGGGACGTTTTATTAGGTACAAATTTGGAATAATTTATTGAATGAATATATTATAATCTTAGATTAACTTAAAATTATAACAATTATTATTATTTTGGAATAGATGAAAACAATATTTGGTGTTCAATTCAAAGCGTGGCCTATTCTCTTTCTCTTTGATAAAAATATATTATATACCTATATTGTATTAGTGTATTAGTCATTAAAACTGAGGAATTTTAATAGGTCATGAAATCAAAAATCAAAATATTTTAGAACCGCTGATCCGAATACATTTTTTAAAATCAATCTTGAAATGGTTTTCTATTTTAAAAAAACCTGTAATGTTGTGTGGTTCAAAGTGTGATGAAAATAACTAAATTACATAAAAAAACAGGTAAAAAAGAACACGTAAAAAAATAAATTGTGAAAAGCAAGAGGCAGACAACTGACAATATTACAAAATATGTTATACTTTATTGTTGTGAAAATCTTGTAAAATTAATAAGCGAATCGCAGCTTATGATGAACGTGAACATATTAAATTGAAACCTAATAGGAAAAAATTTGCTTAAGACCCTGCAGTCTTGGAACATTTTTAAAATTCAGTTCCTTAAAATTTAAAAAAAATAATAAGTTAAAATAACATATCAATAGAAATAATTATAATATTTATAGAGCATAATTTTGAAATAAAATCAATAATATAATATAATGTAGTATAGGTTTTGAAATTTTTGATTCTTTGTCGACTCTGTAAGTGCATTGTTGTCTGTACTAATATTGGTTATATTCAATACAATCATGAATCACCTTAACAATGCCTGTAGAAAATAAGCTGGATACATATAGACATAAAATAGTATATAGAGTTTAATATAGAAGTAACTCAATTTTTTTTCGACCCAAAATTGTTTATTCGTTAAGTTCAACGGCTTACAACAAGACTTGCGTAAACATAACGTACTGCTATAATAGGCTGCACATATTGATAAAATAAAATTGGCCGCATGACCGGTCATGGAAAAATGATTTTATCTGCAAATATAAAAAGAAACCCATTCATGTAAATAATGTGTATAGATAAATTATACTATGCATAAAAATGGAGATCATATATTATTTTAAGTATACTTACAGTAAAAATATATGTAATTTTTGAAGATTTTTGACGATTATATAAAGTGTGAGGCACTGCTGGATAATATTGTCCCACTGATTAGTTATATAATACTTATAAAGATTTCAGCAGTTTTAAGCGTGGAATTTTATACCTTTAATAAATCGAATTTTACTACAGGCTAAATTTTATATTTTTTATACTACACACTTTTTATTAATACCTGCTACTATACATACAAATTATGTACTTACCGTTGGGGATTTACCCCTTCTCCTACCAGATTGCATACCTACAAAAACACGTGACTGCCTACGAGAAACATGCTATCAGTCTGACTGTTTAGGGCAGTAAATCAGCAAATTAAATTTTTAACTTCTTTTATGTCGACAGTCGATAACCATCTATGCTTTACTGATGAAATTAAAAATATTTAATTAAATTTAACTTCAAACTGTGACTATAGGACATATATGTTTAAAGAGTATATTTTTGATTCTAAAACCATAATATTGAATGGAATTCTATGAATTGATTATACAATGAAAGAAAAACAAATAACGAATCTTTCTACCTACTATACTTTTTCTAATTTCACGGGTACTGCACTCTCAAGTTCAACATCTCGTATTACGCACAATTATAGTCCCCAGATCTTACCCTATAGTAGTTTCAGACTTGAGGCGATCTCTAAAAATAATGGTGTCGTTGGGCGTAATGAACTGTAACCCGCTTGCCCACCCCCAACATGATTCCTATAATCCTATATAGATAATATAGTTGATACCTACCCACATTCGTTTTTGTTTGATATATATATTGTCATTTAATTCCTACGAGTCTATTTAACTTTTAAGTATGGTTGTATGCGGATTGTGGACTAAAAAGTGTTGGACTATACTGTCTAATTTCTACTTTCTACAATTCTACTAGATTTAACACATTCGTGTTTAGAAATTTAAAACCAACTATAAAATATGTAACATAAGATAAATACAGAAATTTTGATAATTTCGATTGTCCTAAAATGTAGCATTTGATTAGGTATCAAAAATATTTTTATTTATGTAAGTAAATATAATTATCTCAGACATCAAAAAATGCCTTTAAGTCCATTAAATATTTACCTACTGATAATTATTTACCATTTACTGACCACCATGTGATCCTAATAACAATTTCATTATTTATGCAATACTAGTTGTTTGAATTTACAAAATAAAACAATTTCAATTTTACTATATCCAAGCTATAGCTTATTTATACCATAAACTATTCACACCGTTCTACGGTAACGTAATATTGACTCAACAATTAATAGGTAACAGTAATAAATTATATAAATGTGTACTATTTTAACAAAAAAAACTAATAATAAAATATTTGCAATTTTTTCGACAAGAAATTAAATGAACTTACCTTAATTTTTTATAATAAAATTAATTTCTTTAATAAATTGCAATATCAAAAAACATAATTTATTATGATATATTATACTTGATATAGGCTGACGACGGTCTCTGTTTAGTATCGTTTTTCGTATTCAAATTTAACACATCTATCAAATTTGCCCAAGTTTTCTGATTTAAAAATCAATTTATTCTAATTCTGATTTTGGAACTTGAAAAATTGTTTAAAGACCATATTTTAAAATATTTAAATTTTTTATAACATTTAAAGAGTGTTTCCAGAATTACCAATTTTTCCTATACATTTTTAATAAGATGAGATTTTTTTTAATTTTTAATGAATAGTTTATAAAATTAATTAAACTTTATTTTCTAAGGATAATTATTCATAAATATGGCTATGATGATTTAAAAATTATAATAATTAATATTAATGTATCAACATTTTAAAATGAGTAAAAATTGTCTTAGTACATATAGTAAATATTTAAGTCTAGAGCCAATATTACTTATATTTTAAATTTTTTTCTAAAATAATTATAAGAACTGTTATCCTTAGTGTATATATTTTATTAGGCAACTCAGAAACTACTCACTTGATTTTTTTAAAGACGAAATTGGAGTGGTATTTTATACTATTGTCCACCAATGATTATTTGGTAAATAATTGTTAACGATATGTACATATGTTGAATATTTGAAAATTATTTTTCAGATTCTAATAAATTATACCATTGTAGTTATAAGTTATAGCTTACTTGTTATATATTATATAAAATGTATAACCTGATCATTAATACAATATAACTTACCTATAGCACCAAATAATGTTTAATTGTAAAGACAGTTTTAGATTTTTGGAATGTCATTAATGATTATTACATGAAAGCTTATGATGTACAGGTGCCTATATAGGTAGTATTTAATTAGTTAGAATAGAAAAATAATTTCCAAATATATGTGTGGGTACATCCGCTACTACATCGTTTTATTTATTTATAACATAATCCTTGGTGAACCACACAAAATAAATTTTATCGACAATATAAATGCCCTCGATTTATCGTACACAAATTATCGAATTTTTTTATGCCACCGATAATCTGTTCGGGTTGATCAATTTAACCATCAACAATTTAAACGAGTGCAATACATTCGCGGATTAATTGGATTTATCGTACGCAGAATTTCGGTGGGTATACGACGTATTATGTATGCCGAATACTTCCGGTTATTAAATTTACTCTCGTTTCATACCTATAGCTGCACAGCTCGGTGCATCCGCTTTTTTACGGATATCATACATAATATATATATAACATTAATCGCACATAACTATCGTGTGCGTGATTTGTACTATATAAGCTCCTGTGATTTCGATTTGGCTGCTTAAAATCTATGTAATATGTTAACATTTTTATTGAACAGGGTTTTCGAAACGTGGGTTAATAATAAATGGCAACTGTGCAGGCTACCACCGCGCACATTATACAAATGGAAAAATAGAATAATATTATGTGTGGTTGGTATTCTATGATATTATTATAATCTATTCATGATAATTTTTTCATAATAGCCTATTTTTACGTTAAAAACGTTTTGAAGTGTTAATTTCTAACCCTTTCCCATGCCTCCAGAGGAATTACAACGATATGGATAAGAGGGATTGGGTTTTTAATAAATCGAAAATATACTTGTAAATTTAAAATTTTTTTAATTGTCGTAAAAGGAGATTTTGATGAATACTTTGTAACTTAACTTCGGATATTTAGACTCCATACCAATGTAGTCTTAGCACAACCCAGGGTATTGTGTTCGATATGTGCGTGGGTAAACTCGGTAACAATCTCGACAAATATAAACCATTCGTCAAATGCTGTGCCAATCCTAACACAATATAGTTTTCGAGGCACCCCTTTTTTCCATTGTAACGGTTTTCGAGTACCAAAATGAGCTGGTTACAATATGTTATTATTTATTCATACTGCTTGGCCAGCATTGGTACAATATATGACATGTGTGTACACAATTTTATGGTAATATTGTCCGATCGAGTTCACAGGATCGACGGCCCTCTTTGAGCTTATTTTATATACCTGTATATATATGTTATTTATTACGGGTTGACCTAACCTCTCATCGAACTGTTGTTTTTTGTATTAATTTTTATCTCTGTTGGAGTTTAACGCCAGTTGGCTTTCTCCACAAACAATAATAAACCTCCCTAGTTATCCGAAATTAACCATTTTATTTGTTTTATTTAATTCCCTTTCACATATTTTTTTTAATAATACAAATCCAACGACCTCCTTCGACAATATGGTGTTTTCCAGGTCATCGGTTTGCGACCCGCATGCTATGAACCTGGGCTTCACCGCGGCAGTAACCATAAAGTTACAACTTATACAGCGGAAATGACAAATTACATTAAGGCGATTCGATCCCACCAGTGTTTTCTACCAAAATATACCTGTACTATGCCATTTATACCAACTATCCTAATCATCTGATAAAAATTCTTAAATCATATTTGAATTAAACAAGCAGAGTTTATTTAAACATATTTTCTACTTCTTTAAAATTCAACTCTTTAAACCTTTCAATATTAGTAACTTAAATTTTGAATATTAAGAGTTTTAAATTGTTAATACTATTAAAGTGAAAAAAATAGTTAAGAAATGTAAAAATTCGTTTGCGAGTAAATTTCATGACAAATTTGTATAAAATATAATATAATATAATCATAAATGTTATTGAATAAATATAGGTTAGTGAATACCATTGGAAAAATGTGATACATTTTGCCAAAAAACAAAATAATTAATATTCGTGTAGTGCGATATTGACATGTGCGTGTACGTGCGGGATCGATCTACTATTTGTACACCATACACTAATGATCACTTACTGCTCAAAAATTTACACAATCCACACGCAAACACATATAACATTCCATGTATTAAACTCCTTAAAAAAAGTCGGTATTGAATCTCTTTCACGCACATGTTAATAACATAAGTACTACATGAAAATGAAATATTTTGGTTTTTTTTTCGTCAAAATTATCCATCATTTGTCAAACATATTAACTAACCTATTTTATTCAATAACAAATATGAAAATATATTTTAGTTCGTCATAAAATTTACTTGAATACGTGTCCTTTACATTTTAGATTCTGAGAGGAGCGATAAATGTATTGATTTTACAATGATGTATGGTTTTTTTTTCATTTGTGTCTATCATCACCTTTTGGCCCAGTAAAAATGCTTTGATTTTCTTCAAAAGCATCTTTTCTGGTAGAAAAGTGCGTTGTTGGTATTTTGAGGGAGTCAAAGACAAAAATTACCAATAGTTTTCATAAGCGTCAGGAAAAACAAACAAAAAATTAAGGAAACACAAATATTTTTACGTAAAACCAATTTAGTGTAAATCTAAAAAAATAACAAAATGTAGATGACATTTTCACTGAATGTTTTAATTAGCGATTTCTATGCACCATACAATTTTCAAAACATTGTGACTTTCTTTGAGCTATTTATAGACATGAGAAAATTTGTTTGAGTTTAATTAGTTTTTTTTAACTAGATATTGTCAATATACAGTTTTTTGTTTAGTCAAAAGCTTGAAAATGTAATAGAACGTTCCTTTTAAGTTGATGTTAGTGGAAATGAAAAAAAATTGAGTGGAAATCTTCAATAATTTTTTATGCTCGTGTGAAGTCAAAATGTTGACAAAATTCATTAAAATTGAGAAAATTGAGAAAATTGGCAAATTTTTAATAATAAATAATATCGAAGCTTTGAAAATTTAACAACATGAGTATATTTTATTCCGTATTTTATACACACAATGACATTTTCAATTATAATTATTTTGGCAAAAATTAATTTAACCTTCTGTTGTACTAATGCTTAATACGTTACTTTAATCACAATAATATCATAAAATACTTAGTGATATCATAGGCTGACTGACCGTTTTACCCAACAAATAAAATTTAATTTACATTTATAGAAAAAAACTAAAAACTTGGAAACTGAAAATGGACGTAAACCTATCAAAACAAGTCAAAATATTTTGAAAATTGTATCGTGTATAGAAAATACTAATATACAAATTCGGTGTACATTTCAATATTTCATGTATCTACGGTCATTTGTTTTAGAGTTATACCAAAAACCAAAATCGATTTTGTCAAAAACCGATTTTGCTTGAAAATTCAAGTTTTTCCTTAATTTTCATTTTGTTTTTCCATGCGTTTTTGAAAACTATTGAGAATTTTAAATTTTAACTTCATGCACGCAACAACTAGATTCACTTTCCCATCTAACAAGATACTGTTGAAGAAAATCGAAGCAGTTTTACCACCCCAATCAGTGATGACACGATAAAAAAATTATTTAAAAAAAACACACATCAATATAAAATCAATACAATAATCGCTCCGTTCAAAATCTAAAAGTTGAAAAATTGTATTCGAGTAAACTTTATGACCAGTTCAGAGAAGTTTTATCCGAATATCCGATGACTAGGATAGTCAGTACGATTGGCATAATATAAGTCTATTTTGGTAAAAAACCTATAACTTTGAAATAGACACAAAAAAAGATTTATAATAATATTGTCAATGTTATAAAATTTGAGTATCCGTTTCACATAGTACCTACTTATGTTACCTATGTTAGGTAGACACTGTATACAATTATGTTACATACAACTATGTGCTATAGAGTTCACGGATTCTGGCATAAGACCGTATGAGCAAATCACTCGGGGTAAGCTAGTTAACCTTTACCCGGCTTATGGGCCTCGAATCAACCCCATCCTCACCCTCCTTGCACTGACAACGGCCTGGATAACCGAGGTCCTGAGACATATAGTGTGCGCATGTCCAAACCCCCTGGTAACTTGAGTGAACTGAGACACCCTAGGATTCTGAAGTAAGTCCGCATAATAAAATATGTATGTATTGTAAAGTACCTACAAATACATTTTTTTTTTTTGAGAGAGAGATACTAGACGAGTTTTCTAGTAGTTTGACCAATTTAACAGTTTAGTACCGAAATACAAAATGTACTGTGAAGTGGAAGTTAAAGTTCACATACTAAATTTACAAATACTGTCCTAGTTTTTCGAGGACCGATAGTAATGAATTGATTTGCAGATTTGTATTTAATGTGTCTGAGAAATTTAAAAAAATTGTATCTGCAGGTCAATGAAATGTAAAAATGTATTTCGTCAAAAAAATAAAATAATTTTTTGATGAAAATTATAATAATAAGTGATACACGTCCTTTAAAATTTGAACAATAAATACATTTATAATAATCATAATATTGAAAAACTTATAGTACTAATGTCAATCCATATTATTTTAGCATTAATTAACGAAATAGCGTTATTTCATGAAATATCTAGGTAACTTTCTTCCCCCCCACCCGTTTTAATATCTAGGTACCTAGCTATTTTAAAGCCTTATACACTGATAAAATTAAGGTAATTATAAAACATATTATAATTTATAGTTTAGCTATTTATTTTGTAAATTTGTCCGTGAATGGTCAATTATATTATGTACGCACAATACTATACAATATTTTACAATAATATATTTTATCACGACTCCACTTTTAATCTTATTACGTAACACGTGTTATTTAAATGTGTTTAGTCATCTTATAAAAAGGTATTTCAATATAGACATTTAATAAATAAACTTAATTTTTAAAATATTGTAAACAAGTTATATAATATAAAAATTGCTGTAGGTATTCATTATATTGTTTATATTTTATATTTGCATGTATGGTGTATGTATTTACTGAATTTGTAAATTTTTTTTTTTATCTAGATTTCAGGTTTGACCCCAATTATATTTAAAATAAAAAATATATTATGATTTCTAAAATGAATCAATAGTTTTTATTATTAGAGTAACAGTTGTATATTTTTATACTTAAATTATTCACAATCGGTGATTTTATGGATTAATTAATTATTCTAGACAATTTATAGATATAATATTAATTACATTTTTATGTAAATCCTTTTACTAATGCAGTGCGTTAAATTGTATATCAACGGACTTCATACTTTAAAGGTAGGTTCCGTAGGTACGCTAGTCGGTAACACATAATGTATGAACATGATTAGTATTAGTTGTACACTTGTGACTTGTACAGTTGTACTTAATTAGGTATGTATTCACTTTGAAGAATTTAAAGAACATAGTGAGCAAAGGTTTTGTATATAGGGTTACTACTTACAATAGTTTTAGAAGGCCATTTTTTTTTTTAAGTTGCTCATTAAAATAATTCTTGACATAAATAATTTTAAATTGAAACGATTATTAATATAATATTAATCAAAAAACAATTTTAATAAGATAAGATAATATAGATAATGTTGTATTTAATGCTCAGCTTGTTAATATTTTTTGGTAATATATAGGTAGGTACGTTTGACACTTCATTGAACTAAATCCGAAAGATTATATATTTATTTTATTTTTACAAGAAATTTACAATCTATTCTTGACTAGAACAATAAGCAGATGAGAAAGAGTAATTAAATTTGAATATTTTAAGGGAAGAATCCACCCATTAGACACTGTCTATTTTGAGTTTTTATTTTCGAAAAAATAAAACAGATAATATTCAAAGTTCTGTATCTATTCAGAAAAACGGACACACTTTTTGGAAAATTAATTAACTTCTTTATAAAATATAACTAAGCTAAGAATCACTTATCTCTACCTCTTTGATAGGTTATTAAAAATTAAAACTACCGCAATACATAAAAAAACACAACCAAATTATTGTATAAAACCGTTTGTGTATAAAAAATTAAAATGGGTCTGACTCACATGTACACTTTTTGAAATATTTTGGTAATTTTCAATAGTATTCATTTTTCTCAAACAAACATTTAAGAAAATAAAAAAACCTTGATTTTTTTGAAGTACTGCACATACAATATGTTCAAACAAAAATTTCTGCCCTCGCTGTTGTAGGTACTGTGAGGGAGGGGGACCGCTGCAAATACAATAACCGACGCATTACCACGCCCTATTTTTTTTATACCTTTCCCCAACTATTTTTTGGTATATGGTGGTCAATTAGGATTCTACGGGTAATATATATGGTAAAATTACTTCCGAAAAAGATATTTTCACCCCTCGAGTTCGCAATTGGTTCGTGCTGGCTAACGTAGGTACGCAATAACACAACAATATTGTATTAGTCTGCAGGTGTTTCGATAGATTGTTGTCACGTAGCCGGCCGCACACAGTTCCTTCATTGCGAGTACTTCATAATTAATATTACCTAACAATATAATATGATAATGTTTCATGGCTATAACTTATAAGGGTCTACCAAGAAAATTTGCGAGATTTTTTTGCATGCTTCGTCACGCTAAATGAGTAACTAGTTCAGTAGCGTCACGAACATATTTTTATCCAAAAGGGTAAATATTAAAGCTACCCACCCACCCGCACATGAATACCTGCCCATGTGTATTTTTTTTTTTTACTATTAAATAAATATTTATAATATTTTTACTAGATAGGTATATTAATTAACATTTATGTAACATTGTAACCTATAACTTCAGTCTTTTAATAATAAATATTATCCTGAGCAGCTACACATACAAATGTACAACATAGGTAATATTATCTTCCTAGTTTTCCAATTATGTATACCTAATTTTTACCCTATGTGCTGACTGCTAGAGTAAATCAGTAAAATATACCTATATTGTATAATTTTAATTTATCACACTGAATTAAAACCAACACATTACTTAAATACTTATTCAATAATGATAGTTAAATATGAATATATTTTTACACCTCAACTAATTATTACACAACCACCTAAAATTGTTTAAGGCAATTTCCCCTAAAAAATATGTTTATGACGCCAATGACGATAGGTCACTCTGTTTACATAGGACCAGTGGCGTAGCCATGGAGGCTAAGGGGGCTATAGCGCCCCCCCCATTGATTGTGTTGACCTTAAAATGTTATCAAGATTAATAAAAAAATATAAAGTGCAAATAAAAGACATATTGTATTTTTTTTTTTGAATCTTAGCCCCCCCCCCCCACATTACAAAATTCTTGGCTACGTTACTGCCTAGGACCGACAACTATAACAAACAATACAATGATAGGTATGAACAATTTTTAAAATTAATAAATTACATTATAGATATTGATTTGTTTGTTTGTTCTTATTCTAATTATCTAATTAGAGACCATATTTTTTCCAATTTATATCATTGTCACTTCTCAAATAAATAAATAAATAAATAATAACGACAAAAAATGTAACTTTCATGGAAGTGTGTGAAGTGTGAATAGCAATATCGCCATCAACATAATATTTAGTCATCACATCTCTAACACGGCTTTCTTCACCGCTATAGATTAGGTAATAGAAAATAACTCGAACATGTGTTGCAATACATTTTTAATTTGCACTTAAAATTGATGGAATAAATTCATATTTCCTGTCTTGTACATAATGCCCGAATTGTATCAACTAAATTATAGGAAACTACACATAGAATACAATGGTACGATTTATTATCACTTAATTTAAAAATTCAGTTATTTATAAATGATTATATTCGGTTGCACGAATGCAACTATATGCAATAAAGGGTTAAGTTAGTATTAATTAATACTGTGTAATTATTTTTAGTATTAATTTCAGTAATAACTAATAGCGTCTTCTATGTTAATCACTATATTATTATTTATTTTGATTTTTATCTCTTAGATAGGTAGTATTAAATCATATTGATTATTTTATTTCCGCTTTAAAAACCAATTTGTACCTATTAGGTACACCGGTAATCACTAAAACTAAAACTCTACCTTTACTCTGTAATTTTAATAACCGAAACCGAAATCAGAATCAACAACAATATTTAATGATTTAAGCTTAAGCCGGAACTCGGCAGCAATATTATCATCGTATAGCGGCTAAGCAATTTGCGAAATTACAAACAAAATTCTTTACGGAAATTGACATCTCAACGTTGCAGCCACAGCCATCAATAATTCTTTTTTTGCCGTACAATTATATAATGATAATTTAATGTTTTCCTTCATACGTATAAACAATAGAGCGTGTAGCTATAGTGCTTTTATTGTTATTGCCCTCATGTATATTATTATAATGATGGGTGTAATATTATAAAAATAATATATATTATGATGTCGTATGACGCGATGACATAGTTTGGGGGGGGGGGACGATTGATGGATCGCATCACGTTTCCCCGGGGATTTTCCCCTTTTTTTAATGGTAAAAATACAATAATACACGCGTAAAACTGACATTTAACAACGCGGCACCGATCAGGTATATGACGCTTTCTAACTAAGTGCATTTTTGACTGTATCGAGAATATCGAAGACTTTTACCAATGGTGGGGGATGGAGTGAGCAGATCATAATAGTGTTATATTATATACCTATTTATAATAATGTATATGTTACGGTCCAAGTGAAAAATCGATCTTAGTATACAATTTTTGGACATCATTGCGTCAGTATACAATTGTAATATAATATCCGTTTCCATATCCCATCACTCATCAGTTACCTATACGATTTAAAAATATCAACTTGAGTGCGTCTTACTGTTCAATATATATTTCATAACAAATAAATAATATAAATATGCTAATACCTACTGCTTTAATTGAAATATTAGATACCCATATAATATCATATTTCTCGACTTTAAATAGGTAATAACTGATACAGCATCCGATTCGGCGACTGATAAAGAGTGTACCTACCTACAACCTAACATATAACTGAAACCTACCTATATGCGATATATTATATTACTCGTTCAACTAATTTCGAAAATACACTAATACAGTAATACTGTTTTAATTTAAATATTTTATGAAATCGTCCCCATCGATTCTTGGATCCTGAAACTTCTTCGAAAAATTTGAGAGTAAGATATAATGTCACATTATAATATCGTAGAAAACTACTTACCAGCTTCCAACATTAGACTTTAATTTAAAAACACAAATTGTATCATATTCGTTTTATTATGTCATTTTTTTTGTCACTTTTTACGTTATTACACAATGAACGCTATTTTTGGGCAAAGCAAATTGTAAATATTTATTTTCCTTATTATATACTAGTTATTGTGTACAATTATAAAACTTGAGTGGGCTTTATAAGTTCAAAAATTGCAAATTTGGCACAACAAAGGTGAACCGCAGCATAATATTACAGTAAAAATAAATTTTCAAGGAGAAGTTTTTTAGTATCGATGATGTAAATCCAGTTGTCACTGACAGAATAGTTATCTAGGCTTGTAGGCTGTAGCTATAGAATGTCTTAAAATCTATTAGGCCGAAGTTATGAAATAGAGTGATGCATGTGTTAAGCTGCTGAAATCGTATGTAAACTCTAATACCATAATGGTAGAACATATAATAATAATAAATGGACAATTAAATATAATTATAATATTTCAATATTCATTTAAATTTTAAATTTTATTTTAAGTTAATTTTTTTTTTTAAATAATAGTAAATTTTCCGATTCACATTTTAAATGTCAATTATCTTCAACAAATCACAAAAATCCAAGTACAATATTATACGTTTTTTCACATGGTACAATACTGGACATCGTATACAATATTGTCGGTCTACGTATATAATTATGGCTCGAAAAACTAGGACATTGTATGTACGATGCCCGTTCGTGAATTACATTTACTATTTTTTCATTTGTGCCGTAACATGTATATCGTTTCAAAACAGAATTCGATTGGAAACTTAACTTTTCAATATCACTGGTAATCAACTTTACTGTCCGTCCGTGCTCTCTGTGTGAGCGAAACACTGGGCCGTTAACACAGTGCCGACCGTACAGGTATCTTCTAGAATTAAACGACTTTCCGACCGTACTAAGATTTTAGGAGCCGATTCGTAACGATTTATACGAGCAAAAGTCTCAAATTCGTACACGAGAAGCCATTTCCCTCGAATTCCATTTATTTTTCGATTGACATCGATAAAACAATAGTCGTACAAAAATCTCGACTTCAACTATTTTATAAAAAAACAACTATAGATTTTGAACCATACAAAAATCAAAAATCATACTTTATTCAACACGTCGAGAGTCAGAAATTAAAAGAAAATGTTCAAACCATATCATCAAACAGAAGATAATTTTCTTAAACAATTTAAGCACGTTGTTTACTGTGACGTGCCACACCTTCAGGCTTCAATCGGTGTGCCTTGTCGGTTAGAATATGTCTTAAAATGCATTAAAAAATTATATATTACACATGCAATTAAATAATTATTGCCACTAAAAATAGTCAAAATGTATTTATAAAAATTAAACTCAAATATTCCAGCCATATGGAGTCATATATATAATCAACAATCACTTGGTAAGTACTCATAAAATTGTATTAACAAACGATTATTGATTAGCCAAAAGCTTTTTTAAGGACTGCAACTATATTATTATAAATGTAATAATGGCAAACCAGCTTACAGGACTGTATTTTATCATTTTTAATAATAAAAACAAAATGTTAATATTTATAATAACTGCATGTAGTGTCTTACACAAATTTAATTATCATTAAAATATTATATTGTCTAACTTATAAACCAAAATTAAATTTGAATATTTGTTACAATATTAGGTACCTATTTGTCTATTTGTTAACCTAATTTGGTTTATTTATTGTAATAATATGCATATTTGCTGCATTTTGACGCGAAACGGTCAATGTATAAAACAATAAAAATTAAACGACGCGATGACAATATACTATTGTGTACTCGGAATTTACTGTAATTTTATTGAAAGAACTGAGTAATAGCGAAAACGAATATTAATTTTTCCGATTTTTAAAACGTTGCAGGGGTTTTATAATTTTCACGCCCCAGGCCACATTTATATATAATTTCGCTTCCCCTTTTATCCGGCCCAGCACGTGCGTATTATACACTTTGTACAATGCACAGTGTATTATGGCATACGGGTGTAATGTTTAATACCCTTCCTATCCGACGGCTGCGGTAAATATTAACAATTTTGATTTGGCAGCCGAACGATTGATGGTGGTGTGTATTATATTGTATTCGGTTACCACGCACGTGACCAATCGGTGAGGGTGTTGTGGTCTCCGACTTTGGTGCAAAACAAATATTTTCGTTGGCGGGCGAAAGAAGATAAAAAAAAATAGCTCTGTAGTCAGGTGGGGCAAGTGTGACGAGAAAATGTAAAAGTTCATACAAAATGCATCACTACATTTTAGGAAACTTATTATGCATTCTTTTTTATTAGGTATAAAGGCCTAGCGGCCTTTTATTAGGCCTAGCGGTATTTATGCATGTAAGACCCAAGACTTTAAGACAAGGTTAACTACTATAATATTATAATATACACCTTGACATGCATAACGTTTTAATTAAAATACAATACTTTTACAACTTTTTTTTTTAAACGATAAAAGTTTTGCTTGTGCTACGACATTTTATAATAATTTCATGAATAGTAGGTGTACAACTTTATTATTTATAGTAGTACCTACTATTGTTTTTAAATTTAAGTAACAAACTAACAATTCATTTTGAATATGTACACGGAAATTATACTATGATGGTTGTATAAATATATGGTTATGTCTAAAATTATAGATGTTTTAATATTAATACAATTGTATTAAATAATAATAATTTTACCAAGTTTGACTATAATATTTCATTGTTATGTTTCATTTCAAAAAGTATATTTTGATGTTGTGCATATACTTTAATTCTTAATAATTTAAATCGATTCAACTAAACCTTGCCTACTACTATTCCTATACTTATATAGTTATATATTTAAAATATTTCGAGAAGTAGGTAATATATTTTTTTAAAGCACTTAAAGTTTGAGACTTTGAGTACGCTATAAATAAACCGATCTCCTATCGGGATATATTTTTTTTCTGAAATGACGATCAATCATTGCTATCAAATTCAAAGTAATAACAAATACCATCGATATATACTCCGTTCGCCGATTTGTGTGCACAAGACTACGTCATGCAATTCACTGAGCAATGTCCAGCCTTTCACATAATAATATATTATACACGACTTGTATCACAGTTGTATTATATTTTAGGTTTAAGACCTGAAATCTTCATCAGACGACATACGCAGTAATAAAAAACATACCAAAGTTCAGTACCTATTATATAAATACTGTAACGTAAAATGCACAAAATTAATCTTCCTTTCGGCAACGTTATCGCAAGCAGTACCTATATAACAATATATTATTTTTAACCGTAGGAGGTATCTAATTCGAAAATATTAATTACGTTTAACGATAAAATAAAACCACTTGCGTGTCACCACCGAACGTCAGTGAAAGAACTTTTAAAAACTTTAAAACATTTTAAAACAATATACGCTATGGTATTATTTGTAGTTAATATATTTTACTCAAACCAACACGAGTTTTGACACGTCGTGTTATATACATGTGCGGAAATCCGCTGGTAAATAATGTGTACTCAGTAAATGAATATTATAATTAGATTTCTCGTGCCACCATCCGAAACTGTGGTTAAACGTACAGTGAAACTTTCATTATTATCATTACGGAGCCTGACGGGAACAGAAAAAAAAAAATTGCACCGCAGAGAAATTCGTCGAATAGATGAATCACATAAAAAATTTGGTTACAATTTCATTACGGTCCTTAACAATATATTAATTCATCGAGCAGAAAATGTCGTTAAACGAAATTGCATTATAACAATATTATTATGGAAGTTTCACAGTTAACCCAGTTCGTTGTCTTTAAATGCTGTTCGGCGAAAACTCAAGCAACGGATCTACCGAAACTGAATATTGCAGACACATTATTTTATATGCGATTCATCATTTCCGCGATAATTTACTAGCCAAGCTCTGTTTTCCCCCCAGAGAAAAGTGTTTAATGATTAAAAGCTATATTTGTTCCGTTTAATCTGCATTGATCGATCTGAGGATTTAATGATACAATCTTCTTCAGATTTTCCAGATATTATTAATTTATTAATATTTTTGATATTTGTAATATTATAAATGTGGACTCAAACTCGTGAGTTTCATTGAATCACGTTACCATAGCCGTGATAAAACTGTGTCCGTTACAGTGGAAATATATAAGTACCTACCTACATACTATATATATTTTATACTTGAAAATCGTTTTTACCGGAATAATTAAGTCTTAATCCTTTCCTATAAAAAAATTTACTAGCATTTCATTTACTTTCGCTGTTTCACTGGTATATTTAAGATTTAATCACGACATCACTATTCTCTTATGGTTAAAATGTCTATGTTTTAAACATAAAAACCACATAGATAGGTACCTAATTTAAAATTTAAAAGAAATGGAATAATCTAGTTAGGTTATCTATACAGTTCCGAAAATTAAAATATTTGAGGGCGCTTGAAAGTCGCAAAAATTGATTTTATAACTTTTATATTTTTCAAATAGTATAACTAACCATTTTGCAGTTGCGAAGCGTCAAAGGAGACAATGACTAATGAGACAACGTCTACCCACTCGGAATACGAACAAATAATTTGGTTTTATTTAAATATAATATTTATCTCACAAATTTGAATATCATAATATATATAAAAATAATATGATATTTGTCAAATTTTTTTTATGTATACAATTTAAGTATTCTTCGAATAGTCTAGTCGTGGGTCGAGTGTGTGGGATGACGGATCCCTTTGAGGTCAATCCACTTAACATCCAAATACATTATACAAGTAGGTGAAATAAATTTGAGACTATATCTCATTCTCCCGGATGCAGTGGGTAAGGGTGGAATTGGAAGACTAGTATGATATGATGTGATATAATATTAGGGTTATGAGTATGAAATATTTCTAAGATATTTTTAATTACACTTAAAACATTAAAGATGTGAAACTACAGCACTTTCTACTGTAGTTTTAAATAAAAATTTGTTTTTTTTTAAATTTTTATTAATATTTATTAATATTTCATGAATTATTTCAAAAAAAATAATGTCATCTCATCGCAGTTGGTTTTTAATTTACTGTTAGATTATATCTAATACGATAGGTATTGTCTTAAATACGAAAATATCTATCAATAATGTTATCATAATGTTTGATTTTTTTTTTAAACATATCACCAACCTATAGACACATTCTATGCTTTGCTAATGCCGTTTTGTACAAAATATATGCTTCTATTCATATTATGCATATTAACTATATATAGTAATAGTTAAAGATTTTAAATAATATTTGTTTCTACTAAAATATTATTACACCAATCTATTGGGTGAGCTTAGAAGCTAAAGGTTTTCTATACATCGACTTTTTTCGAAAATACACATTTTATACATAGCTATCATATATGCTTAGTTTTCAATGCTCTATAATTCAAGTTCACCTCTCGTTGGTTAATTATTTCAAAAGCTACCCAGAACTAAAATATGCTAAATCAATACATTTTACAAATTTGTTAGATATTCATTAGTGATCTTTATAGAATCTCTTAGGTCATAACTGTAGTGTTATAACTTATAAGCAATAGTTTGTATCTAGGTGATGAAATTGATAAACTATTTTATATAATTATGTATTTATGACAACCATATTAGGTATTATATTGTTATTAGATATTATTAAGTAATCATAAGATAGTATTATATTATTATTTACTGTAAATTAATCAACAAAATATAAATAATTCTATAAATAATACAACTATCATATGATTTGGTTTTAACATCACGACCTCTTACTTTTAACTAAATTTTATTTCCTAGGAAGTAATAAATTTAACTCGGAAAAAAAAAGTTCTAACTGAAAATAATATGTTAAAGACCAAGAGGTATTATATGCTTAATTTTAGATTCTGGGTGGAACGATGAATGTATTGATTTTACAATGATGTGTGTTTTTTTTCTTTGTGTCTGTCATCAAGGTTTAGGGCAGTAAAACTGCTTTGATTTTCTTCAACAGTATGTTGTTCGATGGGAAAGTGAATCTAGTTGGTGCATTCGGGAGGTCAAATTTTAAATTTCCCAATAGTTTTCAAAAGCGACGGAAAAAACAACATAAAAAGTCACTCTGCTGTACAGTAGGTTACAAGTGGGTCACTGTAATGGATGGTGTTAAATTTGAATTCAATGATATAATAACATTGTATAAGAAAAACGATTCTGAGCGAAATCGGTCAATCAGCCTATGATATTACTAAGTATATTTGATGATATTATTGTGAATAAAGTAATTTATATATTTACCCATTTACGTGGACCATTGTATTAAATTTTCAATCCTTAGCTATAAAAATTGAACGTTTTATACATTTTTAACTACAAAATAATTATTAAATTTTGTCAAAATTCGAACTTTAAATGCTTATAAAAATAATTGTGCCTATGTATTATTA
Organism: Macrosiphum euphorbiae; assembly: GCA_949089665.1. Lineage (NCBI taxonomy): Eukaryota > Metazoa > Arthropoda > Insecta > Hemiptera > Aphididae > Macrosiphum > Macrosiphum euphorbiae. The sequence continues at coordinate 20,969,896 of CARXXK010000002.1, read as the reverse complement.
ATATTTTTCAACTGATATTGTTACAATATATCAAGAGCTCTGCATTAAATTTTCACGTTTTTTTACAAAACAAATTAAATTTTATTGATATTTATATAATAAAAAACTAAGAAAATTTAAAACTGACAATATCCGTAAAGAGCTCAAAAAGAGTCAAAGTATTTTCAAATTTTTTTGGTGTATAGAAAATGAAAATACAAACATTCAGTAGAATTTTTATGTATCCACAGTTATTAGTTTTTGAATAACAATAAAATAACAAAACCCCTACATGAGAAATCGAGTAAATATCCAATATTGTAAAAATATCAACTTCAAACGCTCATAAAAATTTAATTTAACTTTCTTATAGACATTTTTTTGTTGATAAAGGTAGATAATCTTATAAGGAATCATTTTAAAATATTTTATACAATTTTATATGAATTCTCAACTCAAAATAATTTGATAATTTTTGTGATTTTTCCGTATTTTTTAAAGATTTGAACTTTAAATGCTTATAAAAAAAACTGTGACTAAGGATTTTAGTAGTACTAGTAGTTTACTAGTTAAATAATTAAGTTGGCTATAGGTAATTATCTAACTATAGTTTATGACTCCAACGGGCCCAACATTAAATGTAATATCCAATGCGTATGTCGGCTTGGTATTATAAAATATAATACCCATCGCAATGCCCCGAAGCAGCATTTTAGTATGTATAAAAAAACTTCGACGAGATACGTCTTTTATCGCGTCTGTTAAAAAAAACGAAAACGATTGTTATTGACAAACGCGTAAGCCAAAGTAAACCACGAAAACCGAACGTCGACAGCACGGAGAGAGGTGATCAAGAAATAAAAAGCTCTAAGCTCGAGATGTCTTCATGCCAACGAACGCCGCTGTACATAATAAAATAAGCTGACTGAATTTTATCTCGTGGCCGACATTGGGAGATACCAAAGGGTGCACTGCGAGAACATAACCTACCAGCGATTGTTTTTAAGTTTAAACCCGTACACATGGGGAGGATAATCCCCCCCGAGGAAACATTATTTTTTTTTTCCTATCAGCTATCGAGAAAATGTATACAATCCTGGAACTATATAATATACAGTGAAATTTCTATACTACGAAGTCTCATGGGCAAAAAAAAAATCGTATTATAGAGAATATTGTTAAATATAATTAAATTTATTTCATTATTTTTTGTGTTATCTCAGTTATCGAGAAAATGTATAAACTCTCGGTGGGAAATATATACTGTGAAACTACCATAATATTACGAAGTCTCATGGGCAAAAAAAAGTGGTACTATAGAGAATTAATAGAATTAAACAAATATAACTTTCTTGTTATTATCCGTTATTGAGAAAATCTATAAAAACACTGTACAATATACTGTTTTTTCTTCTTATGGCAATAATTTATACATTTAAGTTATACGGTTCTATATAACAAAGTCTCATGGGCAACAAAAAAAATTCGTATTATATAGAATTTTTTTAAATAGAATTAAATAAATATAATTTGTTTGTTGTTATCAGTTATCAGAAAATGTATACAACCCTAGTGCTAAATTTAGCTTATATACATTAGACTTCCCACATGAAAAAGTCACACTAGCGAGAAAAAAAAAAATCGTGTTATAGAGAATTTCGTTAAATAGAATTGAATAAATTTGGTTCTCAAAAGTATTTCGTCAAACAGTGAATGCTGTTGAATAGAAATTCGTTATATTACTTAAGTTTTACTGTATTATCATTGGTACTTGGTGGTAATGAAAACAATTAACTCAAGTTAAGTGAACACAAGATCGTTATGTTGAAAATTAATAGTTCACAGACCGATAGACCATACATTTAACTCGATAGGTTTAATATGGAAAAAAATATTAATTGAACTCAGTTTAAAAAACTTATAATACTTGGATCACTTAAAGAGTATTTTGTGTCAATGGTCACTCTATATAAAATATTTTAATCGAGAAACAGAAAATAAATTATAGTACTATAATATTATCTATATAACCTACTATTATTATATACTATAGATATGGTCGTAGTCACACACATGGGTGAGAGGGGGGGGGGGTTGTTTACAACATGGAAAGCTTATAATATGTAATTATTATGCTACCCCCTCCATATTAAGTCCTTTCTACGGCACCGACTTAAATATTATATTACTTCTCTTTAAAACAGTGTAGTAATTAAAAAAAAAATTCAATCCAAAGGTGTCAAAAACATTTTTAATCTTAACTTGATGGATACTATTTTTAAATAATGGTTATAAACATCACTTGTATTCGAAAAATTGCTTAAAACTTTGATATAAATCCATATAGTAGGTAACCGGTGCATGATTGGGCATTCGGTAGGTACTCAAAATTCATACAACGTTTGGGCACTCGATATCCCCAAAAATATACCACGGATGGACATTAAATATTAATATGCAAGAAGTAGGTAAATACATTTTTTTAAGATCTTATTTTTTAAAACCGCGGTCTTTGATGAAAGTACTCTATGATAATAATATCAAATATTTAAATATGACATGATAAAGTTTTCTAATTATTGTTTAATAATATTTTATATTGTAGTAAGGTTATTTCTGAAGTCTGATTATCATATTTGTTTTTCGATTTTCGTCAAATAGATAGATCCCTACTTAATTTTATTCTAGCTTTATAAACTATCCATGGTAAATCTAAATTAAGTAGGTATTAAAATGTCTAAAATTACAAACTATTTTAACAATGTTTTAACCCCAAATTACTATTTCAACCCATTTTAAAAGTCACATAAATAAAACAGCAATCATAGAAATATGGAGTTAGGTACCTAAATTGTGTGTTTGTTTCGGTATGAGAATTTCTATAACTAAGAAAATATTATGTTGATATTTGTTTTTATATCATAGAGAAATGAAAAATATATTTTGCCCCATTGGTTATTTTGTCATGATTTATAAGCATTCCCCACGCCACCATGAGAAAATCATGTGTCCGCCCCTGAACTAAGGTAGTGGTACAGAATAATATGTGTATGACATGATATTAAAACTTGGCGTGTTGAAAATATAATAATACATTTGTATTGGTCTCGGAAAAATATATCGAATTTTTTTAAGAAAAATGACACGTTAGAAGCTGGCAGTTCACAGTGAGTGTGCCAGAAAAATGTACAATGATATCTGATGAATAAGTCACTATATAGAGGGTGACAGGTCGGGTACAGGTCAAGGTTTTCGTTTTTTTTTAAATCCACTTGCCAAAAAGTAAAATATGTAAAAAGAGGGGAAAACGAGGAACGTATCTATAAAAAAAATATATATTCCTTCTCGGGTTTTATCCCGAGCCTTATTTGGTCTAATTCTTCATTAAAATTGTATAAAGATAATTACCAGGACCCGTAAGTTCACAGTTTGAATATGTAAGCAACTATAATATTATGCTCCTGAAAATCTTCATATTATATGCACTTAAATTTGCAGAAAATCTCATAAATACTATTTCAATTAATTGTTTTAATTTATTTACCTAATTGAGTCCAATTTTTTTATTTCTTACTTGCAAATGAATTTTTTTTTTCGTGCTTATGTTAATAATTTTATATTATTAGACCTGATGGATCGAACACTATTGGTACCTAACGGCTTATGTTTAATCAGTTAAACGTATATTAACAATAACTTTAAGAATTTTAAATGTGAACAAATCCAAAATATGCTAAATATGCCGAAAACCTCTAATTATGCTAGCACATACAAAATTAAATTTAATATATTCAATCCTGACACCGTGAAGCGACCTTCTATGTTTACATAGCATTTAATTTAACTTGGTCACAAGATTGATATGCAAGTGCATGAACTTACGAGTACTGATGATTACACGTCTTAGACGATTCATAATTTCGTGATGTATTGACATTTGATTACAACCATTATAAGGCATTTCATAAATTATATTCGCCTGACATAACGTGCATGGCCCTTAATTGAGTTAACAAATTAATAATAACAGTAAAATAAATAGTGAATAAATTGATAATTCATCATTATTATTATTAATCGAATTACATATATTGGTGTACATGATAACTAATATCTTGAAATATTATATTAATATTTTAGTTAATTTGGTTTTATAGTAATAAATAATAATATTATTATTATAAGGCTCAAACTTTGATGTTCTGAAAAAATGTAAATTTATAAATATTGTATGTACCTATGCATTTTTTTTATTCTTGAATTCTTTAGTACTTTTTACATTGAAAATTATAGTTCGTTTATTTTAAATTATATATGTAGCACTAATGTATTATTGTGTACTCTACACATCTAAAATTAATCAACATTATAACCTAGATAATGTTTAGGTATATATATGTACGAATATATATATATATATATATATATATATTTATGTATGTATGTATGCATGTATGTATGTATTGTATGTATGTACTATGTATGTATGTATGTATGTATGTATGTTATTAGTACTTATTATAGATAAATACATTCGTCAAAGTCTGAATGTTGTTGGTTATAAATTCATGACACGGTCACAACAATTTCAAAGAAAGTCTTTATTTTTAATTTGCAAAGTTCCTTATTTGCTTAATAATATCTACTATTGAAAATTGCACTTGTCACCAAATATGCCCTAAAACCATATTGACATATTGTGTGCTTTAAATGTTTGATATATTATTCATTCGTATTATAAAGTAATCAAATTAATGTACCTATATTAGCTTAATCGCCGAAATATATCTAATGAGCCAAAAAACAAAACTTACCCACAAAGTTCGAGCCTCATTATATATTACTATATTATAGTTATTGACATAGCACGTAAGTGCAATATCATATTCCATCAAATCACACAAAAAAAGGTACCTGTATATTTTATCGATCGTCTATTATTTGCGATACGTTCTATACAGTACAATATACATTCACATAGATACGCAAGACCATAAATAAATGATTAGATCCATAAAATCGTTTTGCACACGGGGCGCGCAAATGCCTATCCCTACGCGTGCATTATGGATACGCACCCTCAAGATAATGTGATGTTGTTTCCTGTAGCTGTAAATGCATTTTTTATCCAAGAGAAATATTTTTTTCAAATTTTTTGATCACTGCACTCGCGTTCTCCACTCCGCGAAAGGTCACGAGCTGTCACTATATTATTGTGCAGCCGATCTTTACACATAATACAGCGACATAAAATATTATATCGGTACGTGTAGGCAGTGTGTCCGGTGCAGTGCAGGGTATGCGTATATAATGTTCTGTTTTTTGTAGTGTAGTTTTGTTTGTCAAAATCACAAACGATCGCGACAAAACAAATCAGTACAATACATATATGATATGTATAAATCATTTTGTCATGTAAATCCATTATGTATGGCAAGTTGAAAAAGAAATATATTTATGTATAAAATATAAGTTTTTGTTATAAAAAATGAGTGTATATGCACAGTAGATAAAAAGAAAATATACTGTTATTGTTTTCGTTGTATTGTATATATATATTATTATTATTTTTGTAATTTTCCTAAAAACTGCTCAATTATTTGAGACCGTTGAAAAACTGTCACACTGCAGTAATTCAATGTGAGAACACTATGATAAACCGGTGGTTAAAATTTATAAAAATTACATCTATGATTTAAAACTGATAACTTTGAATAAATAAATATTCATTGAGTTTTCAATTGCGCATAGTTGACGTGAAAATAAATCAAATTTGAGTATGAAAAAAATAAGTGAAATAGATTATACTTTAATATATTATAATTAGAAATGCAATCATTGTCTATAATTAATTGTGATAAGTTATATTTTTATTGACTAAAATTTTGTGCTTAAATTATTGTATCATGCTAACCAATAACCATTTTATTGAAATGTATGAATTTTAAATTATATAGGTATCCTAGGTATTTGAACTTTAATCTTAATTTATCAACCATGAAAATATGTATTTTTTTTCTGTACTAATTATATCGAATAATTAAAATAAAATAATTGAAATACATAAAAACGGCAAGACACTGGTTTTATTTTTAATTTAATTTATTTGGTCAAACGTTTTTAAAACCACTCAACAAGAATTATTAAATTATTTGTAACTTACTAATACGCTTTGATTATACGTTTGTTTTTAATTTTTTTCAAATTTAAGGAGTATTTCTATTGTCTATCAAGATAAGGGGGTTTAACTTATTTATGGAAATTAATCAGCACAGGATATAGTTGCTTTTAATTTTTCTGTTCAGCAGTGAAAACTTTAAAATTTTACGAAATTAGATATTCAAACGAATGATAATAATTTATTCGTTATAATTCAAAAAAATATTAGCTAATCCAATCAACATTAAACTGTTCGGCTTAATTGTCGTATATGAGCATATTAGTATTGTATCAATGATCCTATTCGATTGTGATGAAAAATATTTTATTCGCCGCTCTTCAGCAGTACCTAAATGATTAAATAAATAAAAAATAATTCTATCTAATCAATAGTGATATCTTATAAATCTTGATTTCAATGATAGGTACTTATTTACAATCACGGATATATTAATATTCAATTTAACGATATCCTCTAGAGTCGTATATACATATATATATTATGGATACGGACGGTCGCAGATAGGTACACTTTGAACCGTAAAAGTTTAAATTGGACGGAAATATTAAGTGCTGGTGTAAAGTTTTTAATTGTATTACATTTATTTAGATACGGACAATTGCGTATTAAGAATAAGGGGCATTCTTAGTATATAGTTACGCATGTTTTAGTGTTTCTTGACAATTTACCTGCCAGATGCACCTACTTTAATGTTCGGATTGCAATTAAAATTCTTGAAGTGAAGAATGCAGGTAACACACATAGGTACTTATAATATGTATTATGTTATACATCCGTAAAAGATTAATTGAGGGAGCAAAATATATTATAGTAAATAGTTGCTGTACTGTAATTAAAGTCTATACAAACGCCAAAGTCACTAATGTGGAAACGCTAATTGGGATCTATTAAGCCGCAGGCACTGTTTAGAAAATGGTGTTTGTTGAAAAAGTTTGTTCACTGAACATTTCCCCATACTCACCCATACTCCACAATAAATATATTATTATGCGCATAAACCGTGAAAAACACAAAAACTTTACGACGATGATGAGTCAGTGAGACTAGTGCCCACTCGTATGTTATACTATATACGTCAAGAGCGGCGTTTTAACGAGTGTGAGCAGTAATCATCGTGGTGTGAGGCAACAGAAAAGTCCATAATATTTTGTTTCGCAAAACAATATTATTATGTAACGCGTTGTATGGGAAAAACTTACAGTGAAAATTTCATCAGTTTTCCGCGTCGTATATTATAATTTCCGAATGCATAATGGTTGTTGCTTGCTACTGCAGTGGACATAAAAAAACAATAATAATAATGTTCACAAAAGAATGAAACTCACGATTTAATACTAAACATACATTAGATAAAGTCGAATCGCCGAGTGATTGCAACAATAGGACCAAATAAGAAAAGTTTTAAATTTGATAGTTGTGGGGTGGGGGGGGGGGTGAGTTAAGTCCCATATGTCATAGAAGTAACAATAGGACAATTGAAAAACGTTTACCTCGATTTGCTTGGATTAAAATCACTATATTTTTAAAGTAGGTACTTACATATATTTTTGGGAATAATAATATGATTAGGTATAGTTGTATAGGTACAATTTGTCTGTTTAATAATTAATAACATTTTAATTTACAATGAAAAAAATATATGTCTTAATAGTAACCATTGCCCGCATTTTAAAGTATAAGCTTAAACAATTAATAATTATAATCATTTAATAAGAAACGAAAAGAAGAATTATTCTTCGTTCCGTTTCTGAAAATCCTTTCTACATTTAGGGTGAAATTAGTAGAATTAATATTAAATTTATCATAAAAATAATAATAATAATAATAAAAATAATATGATGCTCACCTGAACTAAGGTGTGATTCCTAATAATTGTAAAAGTATGGTATAAGCTATAAACAACTAAAAACAAATATAATATTGGTACCTTCTATTTAATCATATTAAATCTACTTTTTTAATGTGTAAATATTTTCATTTTTTTTTATTTCATGAATATTTTTATGTGTGGTTTTATTATTTTTTGACGAGCTTCGGGCACAAAGTTCTCCCCTATTTGCACCCTTGGTTTCTTCGCAGATTCTTAGGCGTATAACCTCACTCACAATATACAGAGTGGTTCAATGAGCTTGGCATACTTTAACCTTTAATATATTGTGTTTATTGAATTTCTAATAATTGTAATATTTTTAATATACACCTATACTTATACTTGGTCTATATTTTAAGATAGATACTTGAGGTAGGTATTCTTAATTTCACAATCGGTAGAAATAGATTTTTTTCTTTTGTTATTTTAAAAAACTGATATTGAACAATTTTATAATTTCCATCAATAAATAAAAAGCATTTAAAGTTTTGATCAGCCATACCATATTGTATTAAAGCCAATAATACCTAATCTTGCCATATTATTCTCCTCGTCTCAATTTCAAACCAAGTAAAAGACATTATTTTACGAATTACAAAGGCACAAATATTGACTTGGATAATATTTTCGTATTTCCAAAAATAATAGTGGTAATTTTTTCCCAAATGTTGAGCTTTTTTTTAGATATTTTATATTTTTATGTTTTACACACTAAATTGTATGTAATTCCACGCTTATGTTCATATTAGGTTCAACTTAGGTACCTACCTACTGAATGTCTAATATAATATGAACATCATCAATAGTTAATAGTTAGGTAGGTTTGAATATTACATCGAAGCTTTACTCAGAATCGTTTTATTGAATGCAATAATTTACAAAACGTCGTTACTTGATCAATGGTGAAGACAGTTGAAGTACACATGAAACCTACAATAATTGTACTTTAAACTTGACCAAATTATCTGGTTTATAAATATGAATTAAAATTAAATTGCAATTGTAATTATTGCTGTATAGTTGTAAGTGTCAAGTGCACTTCATAATTTAGTAGGTCAGTGTAATGGGTGTATTATACCTTAAATTTAAATTCAATGATAAATCATTACAGACGAAAAATGATCCTGAGCGGAGACGGTTCATCAGTCTATATTTCTAAGAATATTTTATTATAAATTTATATCGCTTATTTATTTTCCTACATTTATACGGTTGGTTTAGAATGAACTAATTTCTATCGAAAACAAACCGCATACACGCAGTGCCTAATTTTATTCTATGAAATAATATAATATATGCAATATTAAATATTATATAATATGTATACCTAATATATTACTAGTTAAGTAAGTCAATATAGACTTGCTGTAGAACGATACGAATTAATACAAATATTTTGAAAATTGTAACGTGTGTACTAAATATTAATTTAAATATTTTCAAAAAGTTTAAAGTTTCTACGAATAACATTTTTTGAGTCATGCAAAAAAAACTAAAATCGATATTTTTGGTTAAATCTCCAATTTTGTCTGAATTTGAAAACTAAATGTCTGCATAAGTACCTACAGAAAAATTAACTTCACAACGCTTACAAAAAAGATTGTACGTTTTTGATTTATTAGATATTTTTAAATTGCTATAATAACGGCGTATGAAGGATCATGTGACATTTATTACAGTTTTAAACTTTTTGATCGAGCATAAACATTTTTATCAAGACTTAAAAAAAAATTGTAATTTGCCTATAAATTGCTTAAAATTAGTCAAAAAATTATTTAAGACTCACTGTGTAGTGTGTATAGAAAAAAATAATTTAACACGAAACGGAGTGTGTCGAGTTTCAACTATACATTTTTTTTTAAGTTACGAGTAAATATAAAAATCGTTTCAGGATAAATTGTTTTTATACATTTGAATATCCCAATGTCACTTCAATCCCTTATACAAAATATTAAACACAACTTTTTTTTTAAACTCCAGTAGAAAAATCTCATGATATACTTATAATTTATGTATTACATTTCAAAAATTGAGGTGTATAAATTATAAATTAAATGGATAAGACTACCATTGATAAAGTGTGCCCGAAAAAGAACTATCTATAATTACAAAAAAAAATAGATTTTGTCAAGAACTGGTTTACAGTAAAGCTTGTTATTTTTTTCTAATTTTCCCAAGTACCAATAAAATTCAATTTGCTTTCAGAAGACATAAACTAACCTCAAAGTTGAAAATCGAGGCATATATTTTATAAAATATGTTCCTAAAAGTGATGAGAGATGGATGAATAAATAAATTAATAAGACAACAAAAAAAACCCATAATTTTAAAACCAATACATTCATCGTTTGTCGAGAATCTAAAATTTACAGTTGAGTACATTATATTTTTTTTTATAATTAATTACTATTAAAGAAAATCGTTCGAAAAATAATACGTGATGAAAATCGTTAATGAAAAATTTCCATATTTCATTATTTTTATTAAAATATTCACGATTGAAATACATTCTTCAGATTTAAAATTAATAAAATATGCATATAGGATTATTGAAATAAATGAAATGTGATTAAAAATACGTTAAAAAATTATTATTTATATAATATAAATTCTATTGAATGAAAAAAATATAACTATATTATATGATTTTTTTTTATCTACAATGTGACAATGTTACGCTCAAAATTGTATTTTATTTTCGGTGATCACTTTTAATTTGATTATCAATTTTAATTATTTACAAATTACCGTTAGTTCCTACACAATATTTTTCATACCTACTTTAAACTTAATTAATAATTTGAATATATATACTATTGTATCAACATTCTGAATTTGATTTGTAGAGTGTTCAAAAGATTTTATAACTTTTTTACCGTCCGTAGTGTTTATGACGTTCTGTTATTATGTTTCAGGGTTTTGAAATAAAATTCAATTATCTACTGTTATTACTTTGCATTCTTTATCACTAGGTACTTCTTTGTTGTTTTGAAGAGTTATTTTTTTCAAACAAGGTCTGGTTTTTTACGTAAGTACAATAACATTGTTAAAACTCGATCTAAAAGCATTTTTGAACTTAATACGAAAACATAAAATTTAGTCTTACATTTCTTAGATAAAATAAAAACAAAAGAATTCTCACCTAATTTTTATCTCTGAAATAACTAACAATTTGATTTTTGTCCAATTAGTCCTTTTTTACGATTTATAAGTGTATGGTTCTTTGAAATATAATAAAATATTTCATTTATTTACTGATTCACCACTTAGGTATATTATAAATATTATATTATTATCTGTGTTTGAAATTGTTTTATATTGTTTGAAAAAGTTTAATCACATTTCTTTAGTTCCACATTTTTTAATAATTATACAATTTTTTTTGTCCCTATCTAGAAAGTTTTGATTTTTAAATGATGGTACCTAATTTATTTTATTAGTTTCAGTTTACATCGTCGAAAATATTTTACTGAAATGTGGATTATTCTGTCATATATTATGGAGTTACAGTTACCTATATGATGTCCTGCAGAAGGGTGCAGTAGATAAATGTTATCCGTATAACATAGATATAAGAACTATATTTACCCAGTGGTCCAAAGGTGGTCACTTTTTCAACTTTTCAACTTACCTAAGATGTAAGTTATTTTTTAAATTAAAGTCATAACTTAAGTAGTTAGTTAAACTATATGTAGGTATATTGTATTAAGATAGCTTTTTTGAGTTAAAAAATAATAGGTAGGTTACGTTAAAATTATGTTAATACATATCTGTAGTTAGAATGACAGTATAAGTACATTTCTGTTTCCAAAACGAATAAATTGACTTTAATTATTGTGTAGAGTATAATAATATATTGTTTGTTAGCTAATCACTTACCAGTAAATTAATGTTCTTAACGTTTCTTAACAACTAACTGAAGTTCTGATGTAATTGATTTTATTAATTTGCCCACTTTAACGTAGTTAACCTAAGCCTTTGCCGTTTTATTTTAATTGTTATTACAATTATTAATTCGTATCTATTGAACCTGAAGAGTTCCCGAGTTGTAATAGAAATCCTTGGAGTGGTTAGGTTATTAATGTGAACTGTGAAGTCTATTGAAGAATGGTGTCAGGAAATTATAGTTTTTATACATATACATTACGATGGTTACTACTATTACAATGCACAATAATCGGTGAATTAAATACAATGAACCACTTAAAACAATGGGATTATATTGATATTTAGAAATGCATTATATCCGAGCTCAAAAAATAATGAATGTCAACATTTTACTACCCTCAGGGACCCACCACCTATAAAAGTTTACTTTTATGTATAAAACGTATATCTGTTTAGTGTTACTACAGTATATAATATACCTATTATACCTACTATGTTACTCATTTCAATAGCGTTTTTACAAACTTTTTTAAACATTAAGACGTAATTAAGTATACTTGCATATTCAGTCGAGTACTCGAGCCACGATAATTCAAAGTTAAAGGGGGAAAAAATCGCTTCGAGAAATGTATTATTCGAGATAACTAAATCGAATTTATCAAAACTAAGTCAAAACTTCGTGTAATATAATAAAAATGTTAAAAGTTTTTTTTTAAATACATAACGCTATTAAATACACTAAAAATTTTCATAATTATTTTAACTACTATTTGATATATTTATACACTTAATTTTGTCATTCGTTAATACTAACGTTTGATTGTTTGAATTATAGTTAGTTTTTCTGCCACAATTTGTCAATATAATGTCCATATCGGTTTTTTCTAAACATACTTCAACTTAGCTATTTATCAAAATGTTATCTTTGAGCTAAAGGCACTGATAATACGATTAGAGTTACAAGAATTTCGAGGGTAATAAAAAAAATTCAAGTTGTCAAGTTTTTTTGAGTTATTAATACCTATGTTAGACGTTCGAGTTATCGTGATTCGGGACTAAACTGTAATTATTATAAATAACTATTCATTAAGGTTTAAAAATAATAATATTGTATACTTAACATGTCTAAAAATACATAAATCGATCTTAGTGTGTATACTAATAAATTAACTTTTAAGTATAGGTATATGAAATAGGCCTGGACATATATGCCAGGTTAAATTCACGAAGCATTTAACGAATCAATAGTGAGCTCCATGGTACCTTAAACATGATTTAGTGGACTGTGACTGTTCCGTTAAATTTGATTGAACCATTAAATTACTAAATTTTTCATGTGACCCGGCATAAGAGTTTTAAATGTTCAAACATAACAAATAGTTATCTTTTTATTGCAGTGCCCATAAGATACGTTATCTATTTGCATTAGATTCAATTTTAATTTTGACCAGGACCTTGGATAGAGTTGCGGTAATGCGGTCACACTATCCTGCAGTATATATTATCTAAGACTTTCTGCAGGAACATATATAGAGACGCAACTATGGAACTTTGTATAGTATTATAAGTAAAGCCACGTTGTGACCTTTGGGTACATCGAACGAACAATATGGAACAAAATACTTCTTGGTACTTGGGTCGAAGTCCTCGTATACGGTTGATAAGGTGGCGGCGGTGTTGTTGGAGATATAGCCAGTTTTAGCCAGAGAGAATGACCGCGTTTCAAACAGCATAAATCATGAATAAATTGATTTCATACATTTTTTATTCCACGGAAAAATCATAATACAAATTGGCATGTAATTTATCTATGCATTTTTAACACGATATTTTTAACACATATGTATATAATATATATAGGTATATATAATCACTATATGATTGTACCTAGTACGTATATTTGTAAACAAATAAATGATATTTCTTTTTTGATGTCAAATACGGCCGAATAAAATATAAAATTAGTCTTGTGAACAATTGTGACTATGTTCTAGAAATCTGTCAATATATATTATATATATATATATATATATATATAAAATGGTGGCCGTTAAGTAAAGTTCAATGATTTCCGTAGTAGCTGATAGCTATACACATGGTTTACGATGAGGTCACTAAAGTTATATTTATAAGAAAAATGTGCATATAGGTACTCATATATTACACGTATCAGCATTTTATAGTGCTTTCATATTATGTCCTTAAAAACACTAAAATATGTGCCATATATATTTTATATTTTATAATATATAAGCACTTACGATTATACCTTAAAATATAAAATCAATTCTTTCTTTTTCATTATTATAGTAAAACTTTTGTAATATGAAAACGATTGGGACCGGATATGTTTTCTACTTTATATAAGTTTATACAAAGTAATAGACATTTTAATAAATATATTTAGATAGATGGATATTGTTTATGAATTACAAAATTCATTTAAACTTCCCCCAACAGAAACCTCGAAGTAGTGGACACCTCCAAATAACGGAAAAAAATTCTGTTACCGAGTGTCCGGTATTTAGAGGTTTCATATATACATATATATTAGAACGTTTATACTATTAAAATATTATGCATATATAATACTAGCTGAAAAACACAACTTGAAAAATGTACAATTATAAAATACAGCGTTATTTAATATAGGTGTACCTTAGGGTGGTCCTTATTTTTCGATCTCTGATTTATTCAGATAAAACCCCCCAAAGTCGTTTGGATAGTGATAAAAATGAGTTTTGTAAAGTTTGGGAATGATTGAAAATAATTAACCCGTGCCACAAGAGTGCCAAAGATTGATATACCTTGATTTTTCAATAAAACAATTTTTTTTTTTTTTTTTTTAATCGTAGGTCCTAAAATAAATATTTTTTTTTAAACGTATACTTAACTTTCTTTTAGAAAACAATATTTTCTAAAATTTATATTCTGATCTATTTTATTATAAACTTACAATTTATTAAGGTAATTATAAAAGAAAAGAAAAAAATGTATAAACATACCTATTATGGTAAAAAGCCTAATTATCATATTCGATTTTAGAAATTTTGAGTAAATATTATTTGACAATTAAAAAAATGTATATTAATTATTGCTTCATATCATAAAATAAATGTAATATACTAATACGTAATATAAACAGACTAAAACAGTGTGATGTAAGTGACAAATGACAGTCAATATAATATTTATCATCATTACATGCAATTTTATTTCTTCATTAGTGTTCCTTTTCTTGAGTCTGGATATGTTTTACGATAGTCGTACACAACTTGCAGTAAATATTGTTTTTGGCTTTCGTCTTTTGTTATTTTGTCATTATACTCTTCTATTAGTTTAACCCCTCGCTCAGCAACATCATTGACAACAGGTATATTTTTAATTATAGCTGCAGCTTTTTTGTAGTTTTCATTATTTTGCCAAGATGACGGATCAATTTTTAGGAATTCAGTATTTATTTTGAAGCGATTAAATAGTGTCATAGATTCTGAACATATAAAATCTTCAAGACCTTTGTTTAAAATTGAATCAACTTGGTTTGGTTTGAGAATATATTGTTTTCTGAATTCGTCTTCGGAGTCCGTATTTAAAGCCGTTATCATTTTTTTCTTTGTTTCCACGGAGACATCCTCGTCAAAAAATGAGAATGCTGCAGCTTCTGGAGATAAATACCATAAATGCCCACACATTTTTTTTATGGATATATCTGAAATACTCTTATCGACTGACTGATATTTTATTAAATCTTTTAAAAATGTTAAATCTTGCAGTGGCGCACATGAAGTTAGAGGAGCTTTAAACCAAACCTTTACATATAATTTAACAATAAACACGCATATACTAGCAATAGATATTTCTTCTCGTTGTTTTAAATCAAACTGTTTTCGAAATATATATATTTTTAAACAGTATATTGCTTTGGCCATCCACCGTGCATGGTGTATGGCTCCAGGTATTTTAAATGAGAGTCCTCGTGGTGGTACTCCTCCAAGAAAAATTATGGTTAACTCTAACAGTTCCCTATAATCTTCCCTGGGGAGCCTATTATTTAAATAACTAATACAAAACTCTATTATTTCTGTACTAACGTTGTGCAATAATTTTTCAACATATTCATTTTTGATACCAGATTCAAAATTTGTAGTATTTACATTTGACCAAAATTCTCTAAATCGTTTAAAAATTGGAACGTCTGGACCTGATGTAGTTATACCAAATTTCACTTCAAATACACTTCTCAATACAATTTCAAAAATATGATGCCGACACGGCACGTATAAAATATTACGCTGTAGTAAATGCTCCAATAAAACAGAGGCACCTTTTATACGACCCATGTTGGAGGCAGTTGTATCACAGCATACTGCTTGAATATTATCTGTAACACACCAATCTTCAAGTGTTTGAAATATTGCATTAGCCTGATCAACTCCTGTCCCGGTATCAAGAGCCGGAACTCCAAGTAATTGTTCTTTACCATTACATGAAGCTACAATTGGAAGTCTATCCACATTATACTTGCCTGTTAAAGCCGGTAAAAGTTTCCCATCCCAGTGAATAGTTATTGAATCATCGATTGATATTTTATACTTATTACGAATACTTTCAGCACGTTCTTTTCGAAGACATAAACGTGAACGCCGAATTGAAGTTCTATTTATAACTAATTCATTTAAATCTTTACCTAATGCTTCTGCAGTTGCAATTAAAATATGAACCGCATCTCTGTCGCTAATTTTACATCTATCAAATGCAGCCGCAAGTTTTGCCGTTATAAAATCTGTATTGCCTCTTACTTTTTTTGTGCAGTCTGTTGGTGATTTAGATGGACCAGGTTGATTCATATCCTCTTCATCTTCGCTAGTGGACGCGTCAGACAACAAAGTGGTGTCTCGAAACGTATCTAAAATAAATTAAATATAATAATTTAAAACATTATACAATATTAATACTTAATAAATTTAATATTTTCAAAATATTAATAATTTAACTCACTAGCTATTTCCATTTCACTATAAGTACGTTTTCTATTTTCTTCAAATACTTTCAGTCGTTCTGCAGCCCTTTCTTCCTTTCTGGTAATTTTTAAATCAACTCCAATCATTGATCCAGGACGGTTTTTTTGTCTTTGAGAAATTAAAAATGATCTATCTTCTTCTATCTTTATAATATTCAGTGCATCAGCTTGTGCAATATCAAAAAGATCATTTAATATCGAAATAAATTGTTCATTTTTTTTTAGTTGTGTTTCAGTTTTTCTGTGCTGCAATTTTTGTAAATCTCTCCATTCATAGTAATATTTTTGTAATTTTGTAATACAGTGTTGTTCTGCTTTTATCGGTATACGTGCTTTTTGCCAGAAAATACTTACTTCTTTTATAACTAATTTAGAACTTTCATTTATGTTAAGCTTTACCTCACGCATATTATAAAAAAACACAGATAACACCTGTTGAATTGACGGCAATTTACTACCGACGATTTGAGATGATGGATGTCCAACTAAGTATATGTAGTTAGCATCACGTAAACTACTTTTTGTAACCATGATAACTTTAATAACACAATTTAACACGCAGTATATAATAATGACGAAACCAAAGTCACAACAAAACTAAAACCTCTTTAAACAATATACCTAGTACGGGTCAGTTTGTTCGTGAAATAACCCATATTAAACTATCCAAGATAAGATAAGACAAAAATATATATTTATTGAATTTAGTTAGGTATTGCATTTTATCTTCAACAAACCGATAAGATACTTTCCTATTCAATTGTATGTATGAAGTAAGTTATATTTCAATATTATAATACTTATTATATTGATTATTGATATAGATTATAGTTAACAAAATAAACACTCTATATTGGATGTCACAATGGTACTATTTGTCCACAAAATTATAAAAATAAACAAAATTTAGTATAAAAACGCTATTTGTTTGTAAAATAATAATTCTATGAAAAATAGTAAGGGATGTAAAATTTAATAAATAGTATTCTATACAAATATTGTTAGATAACATTTTGTAAACAATTAATATTTCATTGGTCAGAATTTAAAATATAAAATAATTTATGAAAATCAAAAATAAATAAGTTTGGGGCTCTTGTGGCACGGCTTAACTTTTTCTGATTATCTTGAAACTTCTAATATTTCATTTTTATATCTAACTAAACCAATCTAGGGGGTTTCCTTTGAGAAATTTAAATATTTTTTCAAAACTGCCATTTAAGGACCACCCTAGTGTACCTATCTCGGTTTTAGCGTTCCTCAGAAAATCGGAGTTGATGTACTTTGTGATCTAATTCAACGGAGATGAACAATCCACTTGTGTCTTTCCAGGTATATATAAGAACAATTTGAAACTTCCGTCAAAATCGGTCGAGTAGTTTTTGAATGAATCTATAACAAACATACATTATGCATTATACAATTATTTTACCCTTGCCATCTTTGAATAAATATATATTAGTTTAAATTGTGAGGTAAATAAAACAACATGGAAATCCTGAATCAAAGTCATCGATAACCATAACTGATAACCATTAGGTTTTTAAACTACATGGTGGCCCTGTGGGTGCACAGAAGACTCATGAATTCGGTGCTCTAAAAAACTAAAAGGTAAATACAAAACTGTCATGTTTAATGATAGGTACTATTTTAAGAATTGTTTAAATAATAAAGAAACATAGAAAAAGAAATATTAATTGCTCAGTATTCACTAATTAAAGTATAAAAGGAATGTCACTTGTTTTAAAAATTTTTGTACCTACATTAAAATGTAATACACACTGAAATAAATGCAATAGTTAATACATAATTTATTAATTTTCCTTGACATTAGGTATAATAAATGAATATATGAATACCAGATATAATAGCCATTATAATGTTTTAAAACCATTATGAATAACAAGGTCATTTGTTGACTAATCCAACACCAACCGAAAAAATAAACGTACCTACCCATGTTGCAACCATTACATTAAAAGTAACCTATATAACTGTTGAGATAAACTGATAAGTATAATTCTAAAACTAGTTTTAAACATATGCATTGGTTTCGGTGATAAACAGGTCGAATGACAACATTTCATTACCATTTCCGTTTCCTCGTAAGACAACGTGGTACGGTTATCTACTAGATAACCGTGGACATGGTTCATCAATTCCGGGAGTAATCAATTAAAAAATATATTATGCTCGTC
This sequence comes from Macrosiphum euphorbiae, assembly GCA_949089665.1. Taxonomy (NCBI): domain Eukaryota; kingdom Metazoa; phylum Arthropoda; class Insecta; order Hemiptera; family Aphididae; genus Macrosiphum; species Macrosiphum euphorbiae. The sequence continues at coordinate 20,950,760 of CARXXK010000002.1, read as the reverse complement.
GGGGATGAATAAAACCTTCCATAAAACACAGGATTAAATGTTCATGGTTCATTATTACACAGGTTAAATACTGCATTATTATTTGATCATTTCCATATAAGAAAATATTTACCAACGACAAAATGGCACTGAAAACTCTGAACATTCAAAATTTAGCATTAAAATTCAATTAAAAGCAAACAATGAGTTTGTATGACGTATTTAACTACCCAAGTATGAAACAAATTTGTATTACATAATATTAGATTGTTCAATATAAAATACAGAAAACATTTTCAGAAATTTTAATTTGGGCAATTGTTACAAATTGGATAGCGCATAATTTTCTAGTTTGGTTGAAAGTTAATTTGGGTCCAATGTTATTTATTTATTTATTTTTTTTTTTTTTGTAACGTTAGGCAGCTTGCCAAATATTATTACACGTTTTATGCAATATTCATAATTTGTATAAAATATTTGCTTACGGAGAATAGACTCAATTATGTAATGCAAGGATAATTTATATATTGTTGTTAGGTTAGGTTCATTAATTTGATGATCTAAATAAAGATATAACAAATAATAGGTCCGTTTTGTCTAGATAAAAACGCAGTATTCATTTTTACTATATTTATAATTATAAATCTTTAGAATATAATAATACACAATCGGTACATAGGTACCGATAATAGTTTCAACTTTCATGACTGGAATTTATTCAATTGTGGTCAGGTCACTTTAGTACTTTAGATACAATGATACATATTGAAATATAATAATATATTAATTCATAATTCTAAAAACGTTGGTAGAAACTATTACAAAAGTGTAATAATTATGAACTTTACTGGGTACCTTACTTTTTAAACGTCACAATAATCATCTAATTTCAATCTTCAATTAACCATTCACCGTACACTAAATGGTATATTGTTGATCTACGATCTGGATGATGTACTTAAATTACAGTTATCTTTAAAACCTTGTTGAGCTGCACCGTGGTCCAGATATGATATTATATAAGGCGTAAAATATATAAATTAATTTAATGATAATATTTCTATAGCGGCTGCCATGGTCGATTGGATATTATTATTATCCCATCAAAAACTATAGTAATATTATACCAGCGGGGTTTATCAAAAATAAATTATGTAGATCACACTAATATGTACCATGTGATACATTTAATATTCTCGTATACCTAATACAATCGTGTGGGTATATATATACAAATAATATAATTCATGTTGGACGGTCAAATACGGGCGCGTTACGTGACTAATTTTAATCGAGGATTTAAAATATACTCGTTATAATATGTATATATGTATGGCGCCGTGTAAACCAAGTTTGGGTATTATGATATTATTATAATATTATTATGTCGAGAGGCAGTGCGTCGCAGTAGGTTGCAATAATATGCAGCAGTGATGACATATATTTTATAATAATATTATAATTATTATGTGTGTATTGTTTATTGGTAAGGTTTTTCCGTCGCGTCGCTCAGTATAAGTACGAAATACATACACTGCTACGATAACAATGACAAAAAAAAAAAAAAAAAAAAAAAAACAGGAAAAATACATTTTTTTTTTCGGTTTTTATGTCTCTCCGCGTATGCTTTATTATTGTTTTGTTGTTTTTTTCGAGCGTGACCCCGCGAGCAAACTACTATATACGCACAAAGACGCGATAAAATGAAAAAAAAAAAAAATACCACGAAAAACCAGTAATAACAGCGATACAAATAAATAAAGTTATCGTAAATAAAATATCTAAGCCCGGCGGCGGCAGTTTTTCGACATTTTCACCCGTCGTGAGGGGAAATTGAGCACGCGCATGCACCCCCCCCTCGATCTCAACGAGCACCCACGTAAATTACTGTCATAATAATATATATATAATACGTACGATAACGATAACATTCGTAGGCACGCGCGACTCCTGCGATAAACTTCGGACGATCGTCTATGATATAACAATATAATATAATATTTACCTAAATAGGTATAGTCTATACGTATTGTTCTCGAAGACGAAAAACTAACGGACGTGATGAATAATATTACAATATTGTCGGGATTTAGAGGGTATAAAACATCATCGCCCGCAAACAGCGTACATTTATCATATTATAAATAAGTCATATTGTAAAGTACCAATACCTATTATGTAATGTATATTTTGTGCCAATATGTAACTCATATAACATCTAACTAATTTCTATATATTCAAATAAAATATAATATATATTAACGTTAAATTATACTTATATAACTTATAAGTTATAACTAGGTAATATCAATTTTTTAGGAAAATATTATAAAGGGTAGTATGTATAAAATGGGTAGGTACTTCAGAGTCCAATAGAAGCACATTATTATGACGTTAGTACCTATGTATATATTATATTGTATATTTTATGATCACTTGTCGGTTATTTTTAGTTTATCAGTATTTTCACCATACTATAGGATTTATAATCAAATAATGTTAAGAACTTTGGTGGAGGGGTTAAAAACATATAATTAGGCGACATATAATAATTGAAGGGTTGCACCCCTCTACAAAATTTCGGGAAATTTTTTAAATGCTTTCAGTGTTTTACGAACTAATAAAACGAAAGACGAAATTATGTATTAAAGTTCTGATTTGCATGAATTTTACTACAAAATTCTAACATTTTATAAGTATACCCATTACCCACCATACCAAACTTATGTGGGATCCATGTCAACTATATAACAAATTGTAAGCACCCACCACCCCTAAAAAAAAGGCAAAATCCTAGGTACACTAATCATTATAGGCTTCCTGCTAATATGTAATATAATAAAAACCCGTTTACTTATACTCATTTACCACGTTTTCAGCGGTTTTCGTAAATTTTAAAATGCATGGATTGTGATGAATTTGAACACGAACTCAGGTGGGTTATTTGTCTAGACTGGTATAATATTATGTCTTTTTCGATCCCCCCGCAAGATAATGACACAACCATGAACCATTTCTATACCTCAAATTATAGCGAAGAATAACTGAGGTACCTAATTGCAGCTACGAGAATTCGCCGTTCAGTACAAATAACCTATATGTTACCACGTACCAAGCATTGGTATTAAACGTATGGACACGGCATTGTATAAAAATCTTGAAGCCAACACAACTGATACCATTGTTAACTGCAACACTTATACAACTGTTTTTTCTATGTTGTTCCATTATCCCTTAGAAACTATTTCCTAAGAGTATGAGGGCCATAATCGTTTCTCACTCCGCTGTGTACTTGTGTTGGCCCAAAAGTGTATGTTTAGTGAAGATAAGAATGCAGATCCACGTGTTTTATATCGACGGTGGGACGGTATACTCTCATACTATAATTTTAATCACGACGTGACAACGTGTGTATACAATAATAGTAATTAGGTGTGAAATAATTTATTTAATTACAATAGGTATATATAATAATATAATATATTGTGTATACTCGTGTATTATTCCACAACGAGGAATAATAATAATATGTCGTGTCGTCCCTTACAGCGGCCCAAGATCTCCCCTCCGGCGTCGCCCACGCCCCCTCCACTCGCCCACCCACACCCGACCTACAGTGCACGCAATACCCGCCGCCGCCGGTGTGCAAACGGAGCGAAAACCGAGAGAGCCACTTTCGGGCCTCGAAGAGGCGCCGCCACCACCGCCGATCATTTTTCACGGGGTGTTTTCCAAAGGGGACACGACGACGACGACTTGGCGGCGGCGGCGGAGTCGTTACTGCGAACGGGGTGGGGTGGAAGGAGGCATGCGCAATGCTGGCGCCGCCGCCGCCGCCGCCGACACTACTCGACGACGAAAAGGGTCCGCCGCCGCCGCCGCTAGGCTATCGACCAAACATCGCGTTGTTTTCTCGAATCGATACTTGCCGCGGGTTTTTCGCGATTGTGTGTATATTCACGCACACACGCACACGCGTCACACGCCCGACGCGGTGCGTTTTTTTTCTCGCCCCCACCGCGCCCCTAACCCCACCCACCCTTCGTACGTACGTGCGTGTACTGCATATATATACCACGACCCGACGTACGTCGCTCGCACACGATGTGGGGTAGTTTACCTATACGTTGTTGTCAGGGCAGTGCGTGTGTGTGTGTGTGTGTGTGTGGGGTGCGATCGGCGACCGCGGAATACGTGCGGGTTTATATTATAATATGCGGGGTTCACAGTGTGCCTGTGTTTGAGCGGGTGCAGGTGGGAAGGGGTTGGAAAATTTAAAACGTGGATATTATGACGAAAAGCAAAACAAGTCGTAACGATAATGATATAATATTACATAGGTACCGCTTTATCATTATAATAATACTCTATTATAATCCATGTGCGTCGCCCGAATGATGAACATCACCACGGTCGATAGTGAAAATATATTTTCTCGCGGGTCCGGTCGTCGTCGTATTGTTTCTATTTCGAGTTGCGATTTTTGGCTTATAACAATTTTTCCACTAGTTTTCGTCTTTCCGCGGACCCGTTGGGTTTTCTTGCGTGCTCACCCCTCGCTGTATATATTATAGAGAGACGCGTGTCGGACCAAGTTTCGATGTTTTCCCGTCTCCACGTCAGCGTGGCCGCTCAGTGAATTCCGAAAATTCCAAAAATTCTCTCTACAGCTCCCTATAAAATAAATTAATAAACCACCCGAGCACGTCTTACCACATGCATATACCTAATACACGCATAAGTTGTGTAGTTAAATATTGTGTGATCGTTGACCAGTCCGACTATAGGACAATAGGACCGGGGCCGATGATCCAAATCTATTGCATTTATATCGATCATCGTTTTATGTCATCTACGGTTACGTTTTTTTCGATCACACAGGAGACGGTATTAGCAAGTATTAGTCAATGTTCACTATATTATCGCGGCCGACGATCGGTTCTCAGGGCGTAGGTACATCGGTAGGGTATCTATAATAATGAACATGGTATAAATCGCGGGTGTGGCGAGGAAAGATCGTCTCGCATTGAATAATATAGGCGAAGCGATAGTAAAAGCGATATGATCACATTGAAGGAAAAAAAAAAACAGTAATCGTGGATTTTCGGTGACAGCGGGGGGGTCGTCGACCGTGTAATGCGACGTCCGCGTATACCTTAATGGTATATTATATTATTAATACAATATTGATAATATCGTATAGATAATGAGACAAACAAAAACAATAATAATAAAATAATAACGTTATCGCGTGCGCACGCCAGTGGCGCGCGGTCCGTCAATAATTTTCCCGTGCGCGCTATCGATAGCCGGCCGCGCCGCCCGTTGCAGATGTATTCGAGGCGGCTTACGTGGTGTGTATACCGTGGTGTCCCTCCCCGGGTATAAAACGCAATACCAAAGCAGTTAGGCAAAACGTTCGGCACGCGCACCATGTGTATTGCCTCGCGCAAGGGACGGTCGCCAGCAGTCGTCGTCAGATCAGCGTCGTACTCGCACACGCGTTTTCCGCGATCATTGTAATAACCATATTATTTTCGTCGTCGTCGTCATCGGCGTATTTATAATATTAATTATTATTCGTTATAATTATTAATATTATTGTCATTATTATTGATGACAGTTTCATAATTTTTTCCCGTCGTTCGCCAACCTCTATTTAACGACTTTTGCCGACTGCACACCACTGGGCCAAAGAAAACGGTAATTGTCATCTCTTATCTTTTCCGTCCGATGTGCACGGACTTCACCGAAGCACACCGCCGACGACGTAGCCGCCGCCGTCGCCGTACCAGAGATGCTTCTCCGAATGTGGCTTCTCGTCCGTGTCCCACCGGCGGCGACGGCACTCACCGGTCACTGATCAGCTCGGTCCCGCAGCCACGAAGACCGTTATTGTCGCACTAAAAACATTGGAACAGCACACAGTCGCGATGCACCAAGAACAGTTCGTGTACTCGGCGACCGTGGACGTCCAGCAGTACGTTGGCCCGTACAGGTTGGAGAAGACTCTGGGCAAAGGACAAACAGGTAAAACGAGGTGACGAGGTGGGTGACTAGTCAGTCTGGGTTAGGACTGGTAAGTTCGGACGAGTGATGATGCAATCATAATAACGAAAGCACGATCGGATCTAGACTTAGAGGCTCTCGTCGTCATACTTTATTAGAATAATCTATATAACCGCAAATAGCAATAATTGTCGTTAATTAATTAATATACTTATTTTTATTATGAACATATATATATATAAAGCGTTTAGAAATACTTGAATTCAAACGGTTGGGATAGGTGTTTAATGGTTGTACGACTTAAGTCGAGTTGAATTGTAAACTGAAATTAATCAAGTAAAACAATATACATGACGTATCTAGGAAATTGTTTTGATTTATTCTATTGAGTTATATAATTAAATTGTTACAATTTTGTTCACCCGGTTTAATTTAGTGAACAGTGAACAGTAGTGGTACGACAAATGTGTGAGAGGAGTAAAAACGAATTAATTACAGTTAGCTACATTGAACTTGACCGGGATTCGATGTTAATTCATAATTCGTCGTTGATAAAAGTCAAATTGATAAAAAAAATGCAACCCAATGACAATAAGTTAATAACTTAAAATAACGAACTTTTAACCCCCTTTTTTTACCTAACTTTAACTTGTTAACTCGTTCGGTAGGTATATCATTTACAGTGTAATATAATATATATCATACTATAAAAACTGATATCGTATTATCTTACAAAGCATGCAATATTTTTTTGTTGAAGAGGCTTAATACAAGTTTTTAGTGAGTGATGTGTACATACTATCAAAATATGTTATGTATTGCTTAAAGAAAATTTACAAAATAAATCAAAATTATTTGCACTTTGCATTATGAAAAATAATGTCTCCCAAAAAATTATTTTTATACGAAATAAAAAACAAAGTATGATTCAAAGATGAATTATCGGTGTATAAAATTGATTACAAGGGGGATGGAATTCTTAAGGAAAATTAAGCAGAGGGATGAAATATGTGAATGAAGAGATGTCATTCCATTGAATAAGGGAGTGAACCACAATTCAACCATTAATTATTTTGAAAAGTTTGAATTTTACTTTTACAATAAATTAAATGTTCGAATTTGACGGTGAACTATATTATGTTTTGTCCAATTCAAATTTGAACCAACTTCATTTATCATAAACCTTAATATATAATTTTGATGTAATTTATATTTACGAATCACATGCTATAACAAAAATGCAGTACTTACATCGTTTTGGTGGACATAAGATAAACTGTTTATAATTTACATACATTTACTCTAAACCGTTGTTGTAGTGATATATGAATTCCGATAAATATGTGACATCAAAATTGTATGTTTTTTACATTCAAAAGCCTTAAAAAAAAATGATAAAAAAAATAATAACTTTTTCGTTTTTATAATATTCTTCATTTTTACTAAGTCTAAATAAACGTTTTCTTTATTCAAATTGTTTATTAGTACAGCATTGTGGACTAAAAAAATGTACGTGGATTGCATAACTAGTATTTACTTTAACTTTAAAATGTGCATTATTAGGTACTAACCAGTAGTTTTTAGTATTTTTGCTCATAAATATAACTATCTATTATTAGTTTAACTAACGATAATAATAAATTATTATTAACATTTGTATAAATGCATTCAAAATATTATATAAGCATCAACCAGACTGTATTAAAAATGTATCGTTACACAAATAGACGTATTATTCATTCACAAGGGAAATATTAAATTTTTAACTTTGAATAATTCAATAACATTGTGTTATGTCACGCAATGAGGGTTTTATATTTAACAAAACTGTGTATGACATATTTAATTTTAAAACTGAGTAATTTCATTCTACTTACATAAATTTACTTTAAAATAATACTTTATTTTTCTCTTATTGTGATGTAATTCTGAATATTTTATAGATATACCTACAAATATAATATGATAAATTATAAATTGTAATAATGAACTTATAATAAATTTAGGTATATAGGTGGTGTTATGTATTAAACACAGTGGAGATTCAGTACATTTTAATTGGATTCTTGGAAATTAAATTTCAAACGAACTAACAAAGAGGTGTTTGTAGTGTTTTTTGGAACTGTGATAAAAGGGCAAAATTGGCGGTGTAATTTTAAAACAATATCGTAGGTAATAGATATAAATTATGTTGACGAACTTTTTAACAAAATTCGATTACTGAAAGTTCAGAAATTGCTTTTTAAACTAAAATCGTTAAAAAAACATAATAAATATTTCTTGTAATACGTTTAGAAAATATATTGTATACATTGGAGATTTTATTAAACATATCTATTTATTATTCAATACAAATTTGTTCTCTGATCCGTTTTATTCGTTTATAATATTATAATGTATAAATATGTGTAAGAATAAGAATCTTTTTCTTAATATTAAGAACCCTCGGCATCGTGGCCTTTGGAAACACACTAAAATGTTTATAAATTATTACTTTATTCAAATTCGTTGTAAGTATCTTAAGGATATACGCTTAGGAGAAACTTGTTTAAGCTATATATTAGGTGTATAACACAACACTTCCAATTAATACTTAATGATATTATGTCCGAAAAAAATTAATGCCCATTTCAGTTATTGTTGCAATTTGCAATCATATTATTTAGTAATATGTTGAATATAAATGGTATAAATTGTGTCCAAACTTCAAAGTAGAGTCTACGCCTTATATATAATTCATTATTCAGTACCTAAAGGACATTTAATTTGCATGTGGCCTGTGGCTGTTAATATAAATAAGAACATTGAAAAAAAACATCTTAACGAATTACTTTATTTTTATCTTCCTTAAATTTGGGTTAGTAAAATGTAATGTACCTAATTATTTTTTTAATGTAACCCCTTACAGTGCATAACTGTTGAACATTTATTTTTATATGGTTTTATATTCTTAAAATATATTGGTTTTACAATGATGTTTTTTTTCTTTCGGAAAACATTTTTCACTATTTTACATTTAAAGTTTGACTATAAAATTCAGTCTTATACTTTGCTAAATATTATAAAAACTTGTTTACAGTAGCAAAAACATATTTAAAGAGAGTTTGTTTAGAGTTTTGATTTTATTATAAAATAATTGCATTGCAAAAATTGTAAACGATATATGTAAAACACTTAAGGAGAGTTTTCTGAAAAATGTATGAACGTTAATTCTGTATTCTATTTGGCAACAATTTACTTAGACCGATTAATTAAAACAATTTAATTATACTACACATGGAGTGTAAAAAAATTACTATTAAAATAATGTCATAAAAATATATGAATAATATTAAAAATATATTTAGTGGTAGTTCGTAAGACCTGAAAAAACAATAAATTATGACGGCTGAAGCTTAACGAAAATAAAATAATGCAAACAATATACATACATTGATTTATAGATTTAAAACTTTTCCCCTAAATATCATATATGTCATGACGCGTATAAAAGACAAATATTTAGAACTATGTCGTATGTCGCAGTATTCATATAAATTATATTTGAATATATATTGAACGTATACTTTTTTAATTGTTATGTTTATTGATTAAGTCATTTTTGAATTTAATCAGCTTAAGCTTATTTTTGTTGATCTAAATCACACAAAGGTCAATATCTACGTATTTGGAAATGATTATAATAATATGACGTACATTGTACAATAAAATATGCGTGAGGCATTGTAAACATTGTAACGAAATTCAGATATACCTGCAACCTATGCTTAACTTCAATTAATAACTCTCAAATTGTAAATTACTTTTATCTTATACAAATATGTGTTGTTATGTTGTATACGTGGGCATAAAATATGTTACGTGTTTGAGCCGTTTGAGGGTTTCAACGTACCCATAAAGCGCACAGGAATCTCAGTTATTTTATACGGACTTATTACTACCGCATTATACATTTATATCGAACTTTTCTTTTGCTCGTTTCCAAATTGTATGTTCCTGTTGGCTCGTTTGAATAAATTTCTATGCGATAAAATTTTATCACGAAAACGCCTTTTCCGTCCTCATTAAGTGACCACGTTTGTTTATTGTACAAAGTAACCTCGCCGTAGATTACGCAAACGATCGATATCGTGTTATACATATACGTATACATTATATAGGTAGAGGTATTTTACGTAAAACATTTTTTTCATTCTCTACAATACACCATCAACAAATCCTACAAGAGTACAAATACCCATTGTCATACACCACGAAGGTATATATTGTTACAAAGTTTAGAGATTTCGCAGGGAGAGGAAATAAGCTTTGGCATTTTTGTTCCATTGACTCTTTAGTGGCTTTGCGATATGTTTGCAGAAATGTAATCGATTGTCATTAATGCTAAGCTTTAAAGTTCAATAAAACCGTGGAAATAACCTCCACGATAAAGTGTGTTTAAAAGAAAAATAGAAACCAACGCATTATATTAAACCAAACGAAATATGCATTACATTCTATTTCATTATTCAGTAATAAACCTTCATACAATACACTTATTATATCTTCGGTAGGTAACTAAAATAATTAAAGTAGAAATGTGATATTTAATGTAGGTATAAAATTAATTAAAATATGCACTGAAAGTTGAAACACAATACAGGTTAGGTAGGTACTCTTGTACTCGCCATTTTTAAGTAGGTATTGCATACTAAATATAGCAAATTTCTTGAATTCGTTTTTAATTGAAAACTTAGTAAGTGTTTTAAAAGTACCTATATCTTAATTGAATTTGTTATAAAATGGACTTAAAGGAATTAAAAAAAATAAAAAATAAAACATCATTATAATTTTTCAATACAACCGTGTATTTATTTCAAAGATAAGGTGAAAAGATATTATTATAGCTTATAAGTTTTTAATTAATACGTTTAAATATTTACGGACTTCTGAATTAAAATAATAATATTCGATTAGTGATTTCATTCAAGTTAAATTTAATCTTTGGCCAACATTTTTGCTGAATTATGTAGATTTTAAACAAACATTCACAAGAGCTATTGGTAGGTAAATATAGTATGATATTATTATTAAATGCACAAGCTAAATGCTACGCGTAACATAATTTATGAAAACACCTTTGATCGAAGATTTATCATTTGTACTAAACGAATATAGTAAATAGACGTTTGTACATAATAATTATACCAATAAAACCTTACCGATGCTCAAATTGTCAAGGTTTACTAGGTTAAGGACACATTTACTGTCCAATGACCCATATGTGGTTCATTGTTTACTTATTCAATTAGTCCCCCGTGAAAAATGTTAAATTATACCTTCTAGTGCATTTCAAAAATGTAGTTTAAGCCACATATAATATCCGTCCCCGACAGCACATCGGTCCACCGCGCTCAGTTCCCGAATGGGTTGGCTCGATTGCATGCGTTGCATTAAAAGTTTTCCTACAACAATCTGGTTCATCTAGTTATAGTGCGATCATAATAAATAATACAATTACAACAACGTAAACAGTGTTTTCGTATACGGTTTACGTATTATATTTAATATTTAAATTGTATTATTTTGTGCGGTCATTGCTAGCACTTGTGTAGTTGTGTCTTGTGCGTAAGATAAAAAGTGGACCCATGTCAAAAAATATCGATGACCCAACTTGTGTGTGTGTGTGTGTGTGGGGGGGGGGGGGGGGGGTAATTTTATTGGACGTGGAAAGTAAATGAAACGAATTTCGGCACAGTATAATAGGATTACTGTTTAAATTTTACCGACAGTAAACGGAAGCAATTCTACACTAACCTATTACTTATTGTATTTACAACCCACCCTCGGACGGTTGGACATATGTCATTCATCAGTACGGTCAAACACTGCGAGTAGGAACCAAAGGCATGATACGGGTAGTTCCCATTTCCTGTCCAACTACCCGAATAAACCTGCTCCGAAGAGAAAGACTTAGTGCTATTGTAGGGATCTATTAATCTCGCCAACCGTATTTTGTTTTCGGATACAAATTACTGTCTAGGCTACAAAAATAGTAAAACATTGAACTAAATTATTGAAATGGACCACGGATGAGGTAAGGACAAACCAAAAAAGAAATCGCAGTGATGTATATCCCAATATAGGTCATGAGATTTATAACTTTGAATTTCTCGGAACTTTCAATCATACAGTAAACGAGTTATAATGTGAGATAGTAAGACGCCAGTATAATATATCAGATCTGAAAGAGCTCCGCAGTAACAACCCTATAATATAGGATTTAAAAAATGTATACGATTGGGAAACTAATCGTATGGGTGTTGGCTGATATTTAAAATATGAACTTTAAAAATTCTGTGCCAAAAGTCTAAATGAAAAGCCTAACCAAACTTAAATTAAAGAAATGAATATTCTAACTTATTGTTTTTTTTCATCATGCTATTATATTTGATTATATTGTATCATATTAATAATGTTATAACCCGGTCGCTAGATTGCTCTGAGTAATTTCAACTAGTAATTTAGCATAACGCTGGTATTATAAATTGTAATACAACTAAACTACAAGAAGATAATTTTTTATAGTCATTAAATATTACAGTACTTTTAGCCTCACATTTTGGATACAAACGTTTAGTTCAAATATTTACTACTTCAATGTGCAGACATTATGGTATACGAAATTATGATTATTGTGGTTGTAATATCCCATAATATGGAATGTTTTAAATTCTTGAATTTTTCATTTCATTTTATTTGTTTGTAAAGCCTAGAGGGCCTGTATTTACAGAGAGGTCAATGTAATAGTAATTTCATTAAAGTGGTCGGTTGATTTGAATACCGCTTCTACATTCTTAAATTGAGGCTAAAGTATGTTTGCTTCTTTAAACAAATTGAGTATTTAATAACTTCCAAAACGTTACAATAAAAGCTCTTGCATAATAATTCCTAAGCCAACATGATTATTACTTTTTGATTTCATCATAGTTAAATAATAAAAATAATTAACATATACCATATTAAGTTGGTTCATTCAGTTTTATTAATTAAATATGCATTATTTTAATAATCATTCATAACGCTTGAACCTCTATAAGTCCAAAACTTATTATTTTCGAATAATCCAACATACCCTACCACGTAGTCACCTGTATAGTTATGTATTAACTATAATAATAACCTCTTAAATACGATCAAAACATTGCAATTTCAGATTAATCGTCAAGGTAAAATCTAATCTTAGGTTTTGTTTAGTTGTTGTGAGTTAAGTTGAGTACCTACTTACCTAAGCCTCAGTTAGTGTACCTAACTTAAGCTAAGTTCCTAACCTTAGTGTGTCTATAGTGTCTATATAATTATTACGACTTCAGTATCAGTATGTAACTATCTAATAATTTTTATGGTAAAAAACACAAATGATTACATACATTCCTCATTACTATGGTGGTAAACTAAGATATAAGAACCATAAATTATGAATTTTGGCAAGCAATATTATTATTTAATTACATCGTAGTCTCACAAGTAAGTTTAAATGTTCAGTAATTTTAATGTAGGCAATGCGATGGATTCTATTGCAGAAAATAAGATCGAAAATGTTAAAAAAAATATATACTCGATAGCTTTATAGATATGTTATAATTATATCAATATAACAGTATAATCAAGAAGGTGAATTTCGTATAAAGCACCACTCAATTATATCGTGGGGACAACACGGGAATTACAATAGACTGCTATAAAGGATACAATTCGATATATTTACTCTATGGAATTATTGTGTATTCTTTTAAATCAATATTTTTTTATATACTTTTTATGTATAGACAATTTGAATGTATATATATGAATAATATCTAAAAATAACAGGATAAAAATAAAAAGTAGGTATCGAGAAATCATTATTGGTCTTTTAATACACACAGTTTTTTATATACATGTATATATAAATAAACTTGTGTACTTGGGAGATTTATATAGGTTTTATATCCCTTAAAAGTCCTCAGAATAAAAGAAGGAAACTTAAATATTTGTTCAATTTGTATTTAAGTTGAGTTAAATACTTCGAATTTTTGGTTATAAATACAAGCAAATATTATTTTAAAACCTACTATTGTTAAGCTATATATTTTCATTTTACTCCGGTATTCATGTTTTTACCGACTTTATTGGTTTGACAATTATATTTTGTCTTTATGTAAACATACTATTTTGGGGAGATGAATAAATGCTTTAATAAAGACTAAAAGTTTTTAGTATGGCCCTCAATTATCCTATTGAAATTCAAATATATTTGGTGCATTTAAGTGGTACTTCCTTTATTGTCTCAATAGTTTTGAAATGTTGAATCTGAGCATTCACGTATTTAATCCAGATCGTTTATTTAATCCACCGACTTATCATTTCATTCAAATTTAATATCATTCCTAAATATTTAATCAACTAAACCGCAATTGTGCAACCAAATTTGTTAAAAAAAAAAAATACATTTTAAAAACTCCACCAACTGCTATTTTATATTTTTAGAATTGAAATTAATTAATTTCCGTAAACATAATAAGGAACATCGCCCAATAATATACTTTAAGGTTCAAATGTAATAAATAAAAACACAAAGGAATGGGATAAATATGATTTTTAAATTTATCAACCGATGGGACCTCAGCCCATCTACTATATCAAAATTTAACATTTCAGTAAGGGAAATACTCACAAAAGACGGGATTTAAAAACAACTTGGCACAATAAACAACAGAATTTGTTTTATTCAACACCACCATAATTTTTCATAAAAGTCAGAATATAATTTAAACCTGGATGGAATCAATCTCAGATATCGGGAAATATTATTATCATTCTTATGCGCATTTCATAAAAATAATAATATGTTACAATGTTCATAATTTGATTTTGATTTCCTGAAACTAACCTATACCTACTTAATGCTTGCACAGAGTAATACTTTCGGAAACTTTTCGAAATTTCGATATTTCCGTACTTTGGCCCTCTTATTCATTTTGAACTTTACCTTGGGGAAACCTATAGAAATATAAGAAAAATAATAATTGCATTAGCATTTCCATTGATATTGGTAGATAATTTATTTCAAACGGACTTAATCATATAGTGTCATATAGTAGGTACAATTTAATTTAAACAATGTTAATTTTTTTTTTTTTAGAAGATTATAATATTTTATTACTTAACCCTACGTACCTAGTTACAATATATAATATGCTTAGATTATTTTAAAACTATTTATTTGTATAACTAACATTAATATTTTGTACCCGGTATAGGTAGTAATAAACTTCTATTTAAGTTTATATTTAACCATCTATATACGTAGATGAATATATAATTAATTCCTAAGGCTTAAAATGCCGATTGTTCATTTTCATTAATATGAATATAATACTTTGTTAATAACTGTCATTGAACGCTGAACAAACTTATTAATTATACTCAAAAACATTCATGTATATTCATATGTAAACATGCATTGTTGTAGTACACGTGCGGTTGTTTTTTGTTTGTATAAATTGCTTTATTTTATAGATAAATTTATTCGAATTTTACCGAGTATTTCAACACCCTTAATATCGTAACTTATTACATTATATAAGTCGGTTGTACTTTAACAATTAATATTAACAAATAGATATATATTAGTTAAACACATTTATAGGATAATCATGAATTAAATTCCGTGAAACATGTAAATATAGGTACCAATGTAGGTAATAATCATATAATTATCGGTTATAGATAAATTAAAAATTATTTAATAATCAAAAACAAATATGTAGGTTCAATTATCCCGCCTGTTATTGCTTTTATTGAAACTATAACATAGAAAGTTATTTCAAGGTCATTAAACTTGCATAAAATAATAGTTGTTAACTAGGTTATGTTAACTAAATTAATTTGTTATATTGTTTTACTTAATTTTCTATATCATCTATTATATTCAATTATCACTCTCGTCTCTCATGCATATGGATAATATAAGTAGGCACCTAGGGACTTAATATTTACTTTAGATTCGAATTGGTATACCTATAATAATATATTCAAAGACACACTTCGTAAACAGGATTCTGGATTACATAATAATTATTATTAGTGTTAATGTTTAATTTGATAAAACAAAAGGTATAGGTAAGATGTAGGTACATAATAAGTAACTATTCTACAAAATATCTTTTTGAATAAATTTGTACAATAAAAATGAAAAAGAGAACAATCAACTGTACTGTTATATCATGTCTATGAAATAATATCAACTCGAATCAAAAATTTGAAACAACGTCTCAGATAATATTGTGGTTGTGAAATACAATATTGTAGTGGTTGAAACGATATAATTTTGTTTCTATCAAGGAGCAGCGAATAACAACGAAAAATCGATTCGTGGCCATGTATAGAATCGCTTAAATTTAGACAGTCGGTTACTGCAGTTATTTAGTTAAAACCATTGTTATCACCCTCAGATAAAACCATTGTACATGTTTTTATATATATTATGTGATGTCGGTGAAGGAAAACCGGCACCCTGTCGGCGGAGTCGCAATGTCTGTGTAGGACCGCAGCGAGTTCGTCTCTGACACGAAATTAATCAATACCCCCGATTTCATTGTGAGTGGTGTATCCCCCATAATGTATAGTCGAATACAATCCCTCCATCTCAGTGGCGCGGCTAATCGAGTTCAAATAATAGATAACTTGGTTATTTAATTCGAACACGATAAGACGCTTAAATCGTACCGGGCGGCGCGTGGAAAGAATTTACTGCGCTGTCAACCCCGTCAAAGTCAATATGTGTTTAGTGGTGCTCCACTCGCCGCTATAGCTTGTATACAATATTATAGTGTTTTAATATATATATTTTATGTCGTTTTTTTCTACGCCAGTGAATTGATTTTAAGAGAAAATGCATTGTGAACGAAATAGCTATATTATATAATATACGCAGCTGTGCACTGTGGTATATATACCTATAGGTTTATTGCGGTACAAAAGAATGTATTATGATGTTTGCGTCCGGCGAGTCCCAACACAATAATAATTATTATTATTTTACGGTTTTTGTAGTCTTCGAGAACGGCATTAATGTACCTACCCAACGGACCCTATTATGTTATGATTCGTATAGATACATAATATAACATTACCCTTCTCTATAAACACCCATTTAAATACCATTTAGGCCGGATTAGGTGTCAGCGACGTATACGTGTGGATGGGTGGGTTATAGGGATCTTAGAAATTAACAAAGGAGACGGGTGCAATTAGCGTCTATTTCTAAGGATAGTTTACGTTATTATTACTATTTTCTTAATTTGGTAGATAGATTAAATTTTAGCCGAAAACATTCCATACTTATAACTTATATTATATAATCCAAAACCATAGAAAATACACAGATGTATATCAGATGATATATCAGATGCATATCTGTGGTTTAGGTGGTATTGATTAAAATTAGGGAATTGATACCTTTAATATCGAAGTTTTATTTTGACTTTGAAAAAGTCTTCGATGCTGTCGACCATAAACAATCATCATATATTTTGCCTATTTCAATAAAAGTTTTACAAACTTTTTAAAAATAACGCAAAATATGTTTTAATAAATATTGGTGTACCTCAACTTGAGGTCCTCAAGTTATTGCTCTTGGTCCTATATTGGCTATATTGTTTATTATGTATAATATAATTAACAGTTTATGTAATATGGAAATTTATGGTTACATATTATGTTGATGATATGCGGAATATACATGTTTATTATCTTCTGACAATACATAGGATTTCGTGCATAGTAGAGCAGGTTCTGAATTAAATAGATTCACACAAAAACTTAATTTAAAAATAATAACGATTGATTATGATAAAACAGCATTTAATGCATTTTATAAATATAACTATACTCAAGGATAATAATAAAATATTGTTCTGTACTGATTACAATAATACGGATAGAATAAATTATTTTTAAATTAATTAACAAAAGTTCAATTTTTAGGTTTTATATGTTGAACTGAGTATTATACTAATAATATGAGATGGAATTGTCATGTATCATATGTTAAAATGCGCTTAAGGACAATAATTTATAAATTGTATAATTTGAACAGTATTATTTCCACGGATAATATTAAAATTGTGTATACGTCACTACATCAGTCTAAACTATAATAGGGTATAATAATATTACATGGGGCGGTGCTACTGAAAATACACATATACCTACCACTAAATACATTACAAAAATTTGATGTTAATGTAAACTATGCAAAAATGGATATAGACCAGAAATGTATAAATTATTTGGGACCGACACAAGTCGGTCTAAGCTGACTAAATAATCATTTTAGGAAATACCTAAGAATAAATAATAATATAAAACTTATTTTAACCTATTAATAAAACTTTAAGCGATTTTTATTTATCTGAAATATAGTAATATGAAACGAAATTGTCTAGTCATTGTATTGAAATAATATATTAGGTAATTCATTTTAGTGGTAAATAAGTCTCGACCTTCAACACAAGCTTTGCTAAATCAATTGTTCATTATTTTTAATGTTGCATGTATTTTATATACTGGTTGATAAATGGTTATATAAGAATAATACATATAGTACGATTGGTTTTTTTTCAATGAGGTACAACAACATTTCTCAAATCGTTTGAGAAATAATCGTCACCAACCATACGTTTGAATATTCATTCAAAATTTGAATTTCAAACGCAAATAAAAAAATTGTTGCTATGCATTTTTTAAATAGTTCAAATGCTGTACAAATAACTTGATAGGAACCCCTCCCCCCCGAACCTGCTTCTATTACATTTTCAAGCTTTTTAAGTTTTGACTAAAAACCCGCTAGGAATAATGATAAAAAAAAATGGAACATGACACATGTGTATATTATAATGAATAGAGCTCGAAAAGATCTAACATAGTTTGAAGACTATATAATTTCCAGAATAATATAAACATTTGGTGAAAGTTTCAAGTCACTAAGGTCATTCCTTTTTGAATATTACAACAATAGGGAACAAAATCGATTTTGTTAAGAACTGGTGTTAAGTAAATATTCTCATTTTTCCACAGTTTTTGTTAGATTTTCTTTATAATTATTAAAAATAGTGTGAATTCGTAACGGTTTTTGACATCCACACGACACAAAGACACAAAGTATCAACTAGGTTGATCAAATGTTCTTCCACAAACCCCGCATACCCAAATTTTTATTATTTAAAGTACATTTTTCGCTTCAAAACACTATAAGTAATGGACGAAAAAACACACACACACTTTATTGTAAACCCAATGCAGTTTGCTTTTCACTTGGAATCTAAAAAAAAATATGATTTATTTCGTTTAGCGATTATTTGTTTTCTAAACGCTCCAGCACTCATAGTTTCGAAATACGTGTGCATCTGCAAAATAACGTGGAGTAGCTAGATTTTCGAAATAAATTGCTATTTACTTGGGATAATACTCGGTACATGTTTTTCCACACATTCAATAAATATCGTTATTATATAAGTGAATACTTCATGACTAATGTCATCTCCACAGTTATCGTAACCCTGCAATATTTGAATAACAATCTACCGTACATAATATACAATATACATATTACATATATGTGTATAATATAGTATATTATTCGTATATTGCATCATAATATGGTATAAAATAGCAGGAATACTCGTATTATATTTCAGGTACCGTCTACTTTTTACATTTATATTTACCCACTAATTATTTTTTTATGATGCATACGTCTTGTGTGCGTTTTAATACATTTTTAATTTCAAATTAACAAAACTGGAAAGGGGGAGAAAAAAAAACTATTGATTGACGTAAGAGCAGCGTATACATAGCGTGAGGGAAGCCACCAAAAGGTTACCCATTTAAAAGCTCTTTAACTATTGAGCGAAGCTCTCCCCACCATCGGGTAGGTACCCCACCCCGCGAAAATGATAAGTGTAAACAGAGGGTGAAATAATTTGTGAACGCAGCACGAATATGAGTGGAGCTCGGGATTTCTAAATACCTACTGGTCTATAAGCTCCGAGATATTCCCGTCGACTGTATACAGCTGTGAAATGCATCATGCACGCTGCGTATACCAAGCATACCGCGCGTGGTATACCTTCGCAAGGGGAGAACGTTTCGTAACGAACTACGTTTACTAAAACGATAATAATACTATACTATGATGATATAGTTTATAAAAAGTGAACGCACAGTTGTAATAATCAGATGTAAAATGGTACTAACTGTGCTCGCTCAAGCCGATATAGTGTAATAATAATAAAATTGATGGACGACAACGAAAAATTAATACCGACGAGCGCTAAACAAGTAAGTGCACAACAACGTATAATACAATATATTATATTGCATTAGATAGTGTGCAATATTTATATAATTTATAAACTGTATTTATATGTTCGTATATAAACAAAGGCGAACAAGTGAATTAAACAAATGAACTTGCGTTAATTAAGTCAAATCAACGTTAGCAATAATATTATAATTAACACAAAAAACGTATAAGTTAATAAAGAATATATTATTAAGATAATATTATTTTTTAATTACCAACTGGGTCATACGTAGCGATTGTGCGACTGTCAAATGCTTTAAATAATATAGTCAACCATTTTATAATTTATCCGATTCATCGTGAAGTACTTACAATATAGTAGTTAGGTAATAATAATAATAATAATAATACATAAGTACTAAGTTTGTGTTTATTATATTATATAATATTTAATTTGTCAGCTTATTTTTATTTAAAATCATCGTATACAAGATACCTAGTGTAAACAGTGTGATTAAACAAAAAAAAAAATTAATTAAGTTTAAATTTAACTGAGCTGTAGAATGTATGGATACATATTTATTATTTACACATGGCTAAACTACGTAACTCAACGAATAACTTTTTAAAATCCACCGGTAAAAGCTAAGTCATTAAAATATTATGATCACTTAACTAGTCGAGTTATTAAATTGATTAGTATTTCCATTTTTATTCTAGTAAAAAAAAAATCTTTAATACAAATTGACATTTTAACTATAATATGATTATAATGCCCCCCTCCCTATTTTTGTGTATGACTATAAGATTTAAAACAGCTATTTGGATTTTTTTTTTTTTAATATTTAACCGATTCGCCAAACACGTGCCGACTGCCGAGTACTTATATAATATAATAATATTGTGCTTTGTTTTCAACCGTACCTTTCTATAGACATAACACTTGTACAAAGCAGCATATTATTAATATCGTACACACTCAAATTCATTTTTGGACCGTTATAAAAATCGTATTCGTCCGAGAAGTATTTTTTTCTTTTGACTTACTTCACCTTATGGCGTGTGCATTTGATCGCCTCCATATGACGTAATAATATTATTATTTCACGACCAATTTATTTGTAATTTTTATTTTTCAGGCGGAAAAAAACGCCGTCTCCGGTACGTCATATATTGTCGTTTTGTGTAGCCAGCGATCGGATTTGTCGAAATAATTTTAAATATTAATACAACCAAAGTCCTGCCCAGTATCTGCGGCCACATATACCTCCATACAACACGCACAGCCTATAATAATATTACACTCAGGGGGGCCACTAAGGATTATGCATATTATATAGGTATAGGCTCTACGTCCGCAGCTCAATTTATTGCGTTGTTATTAACCAGGTTTGATTTATAATATTATAGACGTATTTCATAGTTTTCTATTACCGGAAAATAATTAAACTGTTTTAGGTATACGTTGTATAATATTATTATATTTTACTTCTGGTTATAAAGTATGCTATATAAATCAGCGAAGATAGATACGATCCTAAACGGACTAAGCAATTATACGGAAGATCTCGGAAATAATGATTTACAGACAGTTTTTAATTTCAAAAGTTATCTTAAATGTTTTCCGATACCACGGTTATAATTTATACATATTAAACATTTATATAGATGGTATAATAATATATTAGAAGGTCCTAAAAAATGTCTTTAATGTTTCGATATACTCATACCTTTCTGCCTACCCATCGACCTATGTTTGACACTTAATGTTTATTAACTAAAGGATAGTTTGAAAATATATTTTTTTAATAGACAATTTTTAATTTTATCAAATGAAGATATAAAACTATAATTATACCTAGTAACGGAAATACACGGAGGAGCTTAAAAAATAATAGACTAAAAGGTTAAGCATAATTGTCGTTTTTAGAAATAAAAAAAATGTGTTTTCCGTCAATTAAAAAAAATTAAAATACAGACAACACTTTATATAAAAAAATTTTCGGAACAGGTTTTACAAATTAATGTGAAATGTAAAGTACGTACATAAGTGACAACTGCAATACTTTATAGCAGAAAAAAATATTTCGTTGTAAGTAGTTTGAAATATATTACAATTTACATAATAATTTACATGATGGGAATACTTTTTAATAAAATAAATTATGCATTAAAATGTACGTGAAACCACTGAAATAAGAAAAACAGAACTAACTTTTTAAACAATAATCATGCGAGCATAATTAATATTAACATATCATATGAACACATTAAATATTGCTAAACCTCGTGCATTGTACAACATTCTTATACCTTATTTTTATATTTTATTACTTGCATATTGATTAGTGCTCGTTTCAAATTTTTATCTCACTTGTTATAATAATGTTATATTATTGTTGTATAATATTTAAAACTGAACGATTTGTAAAATTGAATTATAAAATAAATCATAATAATAATTTATTATTAAAATAAACAATGTATTGGTTAATGACTATAAAAAGTAAAAAGTATGTTAACTTAAAAAGTAAACACAAATGATTTGTAAAATCTCAACATTATTGATTGCCGGAGAAAATATATTTTTTGTGTTAGGCACGGAAATATTATAATGATAATATTTTCAAAATAATGCTTCAACTAGATTTTACTTTACATAACCATAAGCATTAAAAAATATGAATATAAATTGAAAATGTATACTAAATTTTTTTTTTGCTGACGATGAAATAAATGAATATTGTGTACATAAATTAATTTAAATCAAAAACAAATTCCTCAAATTTCACATATTTAAAAAAACGCTAAATTTTGAAAACGAACATATTAACTTAGGTCCAACAACTTTTAAAAAATTTAATTTCGGTGTTAGCACTATCAGAGCAGTGTTTATTTTTTCAATACCTCATTAGTCATTAGTGTAATATATTTTATTCTTCTATCCCTTTGAAAAATGCAACTTTGGTAATCAGGCGTTATGGGTAGGCAAAATACGTACATCACTGCGTTTACTGACGAGTTCATTGCCATTTATTACTTATCATAATAATATTATTATACAACTATGGTAATAAATTAAAATGTTAAGTCTCTATGATTATTGTACATCATTTCATATTTTTGTAAGAATAATTAATTAAAAATATATTATTTTGTTTTAAAAAATTCACTTTTAGTCCATGTTATTGGTTTTTGGTAAATGTGTAATGAAGTTGATTTAATTACGAGTTTATTAAATGTGTTGCCAACTATTTTTACTTGCAATCAATTTTTTGTTTTTAGAAATTTATATAGAAAAAACCATACATTTTGTAAGTTCAGAAAAGTTGGAATGCCATCACCTGCTACCGATTTCCAGTGCGTCGAACATTATGTACACGGATCTTATTCTTATTTCGTTTTATATTACTGCTCCAAAAAGTAATAGCAGGTAGTTTTTATGTCAGCAAAAAAAAAACCCATTACTTACTATAAAATCGATTTAAGCTTCCTCTTTTCCATAATGTAGATTAAATTTAAAAACACAAAAAACAAATGAAATCCAATTTCGCGTTTTTGACATAAGAACGACATCATTAACTAATTGTTTGATTGAAACAAATGCACCTACTCAGGTACGCGTGTCGATGATTAACACATTCTTAAACCTCTTGTAGTCTTCGCTTGATTTTTAGATTTATACTTTACTTAATCCACCTGACACCCTCTGAAATGGATTAACATAATATTTTTTTCTCGTGCCTGTAAGCAGATTAGCACACCTCGTGACCTATTTACTAAAAGAAATACACCTTATTATTTATTTATTTCGATTAAACGGACAGTGCATACACCATTTACATATAATTATATACTAAATAGCACAGTTAGCAATAAGACAGTACACCAAAACTTTGTATAATACAGTGAAGTTAAATTTAATTTAAAAGTTAAAGAGTGGTCCACATCGGCAACGAATATTAGGCGCCTTTTTGACATTAGTTTATTTGACATATTATAATTGGGCGGGGATAATGAAATGGTAAAGGAGATATAAAATCTTAGAGTCCTTAGAGGAACTTTGAAATTAATTAAAGACAGGTGCGTTGGTAAGTTAGTTTTTCAGATAAAATGTTATTCAGAAACTATTGTGATAAATTATATGCCTTTGGAGGTAAATATTGTAAATTGTTGTATTTGAATTTTTAATTATTTCTGCTGTCTTTACGAATATTATATCTACGCACGAGTCTTATATAACTTTATTAAATATATTTCTATCATACCGTAACTAATTATTCATACAAACAATTGTATTAGGCGAACAGTGTAAACATCGAGTGAATTTCAGACAGTTTTCTTTCAGAGGTGGAGGACAAAATAAACAATACCGATGGATATTCCAATTATTATTGTTTAATTTATTTTTGAAGAAGAATGCACATGACTTAATAATATTATAAACTTGATATTTTTTTAATAACTTAATTGAATAATAATTGCAATTCATTGTTTTACTGCAATGCTTAAATGTAGCTCTTATTTCACCAGAGGTCTATAGGTCTATACGTATCATGTTTGTCTTCGTTCATGTTCGCCCACGTAACCAATTTAAACTTTAAGATGAACATAATATTATCTAACCTATGAATATATTCAAAATTCGAATACTCGATAGAAATTAGTAATTTGGCTTATAAAAAAATCTACAGAAGCAACTTTTATAGTTTTTATTTGAGTTGACTGATAAATACTATTTACTTTTATCGGATTAAAATTAATTTTCCGAAATCATGTTTCAAAAAATTATTTAATTGGTAGTTTATAAAAAGGTTATTGACGGGTGCAAGCACTCTGGATACATATTATTATTATTACTTTTGATAATATTTACTAAAGGATCACAGCTTGTAATTTCGTGCTCAACAATCAACGACGAGATACATAATGACAATAATAAATTATTATTAATAATAATAATAGAACATTGTAAATTTAAGATTATTGTACGTATAATAATAGGCTCTGGAAAATCAACATCGTCGTCGAGCTTGACATTGTGGTCTGCGATAACCACATGCATTTTTCAAAGGCCCGATCGTGTTAAGCCGCTCACCAAAGCTCCGTAACAATATTGTTCGAAGAAAAGGTTAATGGGTCTAAAAAAAATATTAATAATAACAGCAGTTTTTTTTCTTTATCGTTTCATTATTATTGTTTCATTATTTTAACGACGTAACAATATCGATTAACATAATATCGTTAACCCCTCCCCAAGTATTAACACATTAAACACGGGAAAGGCACTCAAACGAAAAACGTATTAATAATGACAACGCCGCTTCTGCTTGGAAAACGCGCGAGGATAAGTATATACGCTCTTCACCGTGTAAAGCTACCACCTTATAATACCTCTGACGACGCTGCACTAAGTGAATTACTTTTCGGGAACCTCAACAGTAGGTAATAATAATAATAATAAGCAATAACGTGAAATCTATTTAAGGGTGTGCACTCATTGTACCTACCTATAATAACACCTATGACACATGACATGCGTAGAAATACTGCTGTTAACATATTATTTTGGTGAAGCGCCAGTCTATTTTTAATGTTATTTTTTTGAATTTTCCACACTCCGTTGCCATCTTTTAATACAATCACAAAAATATCAAAATATAATTTTTCAATTATGTTTGTGTACATAACATACAAATTAATTAATTCCTACATAATAACTATAATAGGTATTAAATATCCATATACTTCAATATAGAGTAAAAAGAAAGAATATTATAATAATAAACACTTGGTAATTATTAAAATTGTATTAGAAATATTATTATCCAGGGTGTTACCACTGGGTATCCTCCCTAATCTCGCGATTCACGTTATATTTGTCACGTTCACTTATTGTACACTTTGTATTGATTGTAAATTTACACAAAATAAAAAGTCTTTTTAAAAAGAAAATAGAAATTATTATTATTATTTTAACACCGAAAAATACCCCCCCCCCCTCCCGACTGTACGGTATACGACTGTATGGTGTGATACCACTCGCGTCACTAAAGGTTAATGTAATAAAGATAATATAAATATATCACATCACGAAATTATTATTTATGACAATCGTATTTTACGGCTACAGACTATAATATTATAATATTGTGGTTTATTGTCGTTGTTCCGATATGACATTACATTAAGTATAATATTTTCAACTCGGACAAACACAATTCGATCCTAAAGCGATGGCGTTATAATGATAATATTGCTGTCCAGCTTTGTTATCATATATTTAAGTCAGATATTTCTCAGACAACGATTTCCGAACGACGTCGCTCGCGAAAATATCTCAAAACTAAACTTCCGACGACACAAAACCATATCCGGACAGGATATATTATTGCCTCTCGGAAAGTTTCGATACGTGACTGTCGTTTATTATTATCGTAGTAAAATATTATTATTGAAACTGTACAAAGTTTGGCTGATTTGGGTCGAGTCGTACAGCCGATTAGCATTCGGACAACGATGACATGTATAGAGAGAGCACCGAAGAGCTCGTTAGTGGAAAGCCGTCCAGTGTCGATCAGCATAATATAATATAATATTATTATACATAAAACCGACTAAATGTTAATGCTGTTCTTGAATAAACGTTCAACGGGTATCTATTGACAATTTGTTCACATTACGATAAGAGATTTTTGTATAATATATATTATTTATCATTTTATCTTAATTTATATTCACTCAATACCAACGAGGGGGTTATTATTGAAAGGTAGGTTATTCATGTTTGCTGACGATATAGCGCTAGTTAATGTCGATAATAATAATTGGGAAGAATTAAAACCAAGTGTTGAAGGTGACTTGTAAGTCACCTTCAACACTTTATCTATAATTGGATGGACAAATCATAGTCTTGTCATATCCCAATAATTCAGCATCCCGATTTCAACAAAAAATATACATTTTGTAATACAACTCTACCCCTTTTTTCTCCCCCTCCAAATAGTGTATTAATATTCTATATTAGATGGGGCATAGATTACAGTTATCTGATTAATTTACTATTTTAAACAATTGTAAAATAGTATGTGGTTGATTAAATTTGTGGGACAAATTGTATTATAAGTATCTAAATTATTTATCATTAATTAATATGTTACTGGGTATTTATTTTTCGGATATAATATATTTCATTCACCAGTGATGCCATATTATTAAGAAATTATATTTTGTCCTAAAACCTGAATGAATGACATAAAAGGCAGATGTAGAGATTAATAAAAAAAAAATGTGGCCTTTTAAGTACTTCTCCATAGTTATTGATCTTGGAATTTTTGGTACAAGTATAATTTTGATAATGTTAATGGTTGGGTATATAGTGTAAAAAGGTTTTTATGTTTTTATGAAATGATTGTGGGCGAGGTCAGAGTGTTTGATACACTGCAGATGTCTGCTCTATAGAGGTTTTTAATATTTTTAAAAGTGTAATCAGTTTTTATGATTTTTAATATTTTTAAAACATATAATGATAATGTACAAGATGATTCAAGTTTTAGTAAATAATCATAAAGTCTAAAACAATACAAATATGGATAAGCAGGCACTTTTTATGTACGCTTTCATAGTTTAAACTTTCAAACTGTATTTAGTGAATGCAATTAATATAAATTATGGTGACCTACAATATTTAAGAAACATAATAATATTATAATGTGTGAAGTCGTGAAGAGCTTCAAAAAGAATAAATGTATCCATAAAAGTGCCTTTAGAAAATGATTGTCTAGCTTGTTTACATTATGATATTATAAGGAAGAGTTTTTGTAGCATTAATTTGATTTTTCTTAAATCCTATAATAGACATACCTGAATGCATCTTAATACCATGGATTCAGAACACAAAGTCTGTTTTGCATATTTTAAAGTTTAAATTCCATCTTATTTTATTGCATGATTTATTGCTTAGTGCATTTTCCCATCTCGGCCGCATACTTAAAAGTTATTATAATATGTGCTTTGAGCGAAACGAGAAATGTAATAATAATTTAGTCTTATTATAAGATATTATTACATAGCAATCTATTTTCAGCTTGTTAACTTTTGACACGCACAATTTTTCGTGTGAAAAATTTAAAATTAGTCAAAATCCAAAGTTGCTTTCTTGCATATTGCGTATTTACCAGTTACTTTACGCCCTGTCCAATTTTATCTCGTCTATATACGATAACAAATGTCAAAATAATCCCTCCCCCCAGTCCCCACCACAAACATATGTAGTCTTTGTTTAACTATTTGATTAGTTATACTATGATTAGTTTTAAACGGTTCACATTAAACACGGTAGGTAGGTAATCTATTTTAGGTTTTGGGTGGTGTGATGAATGTATTATAGTTTTACAATTATGTCTGTTATTTATCATTTTTTTCGTTCACCTGTCATCACATTTTGGAGCAGTAAAAATAATTATTTTTGTGGTAGCAAATTAGATTTAGTTTGTACTTTGGAATAAGGAATTCACAGTACTTGTCGATGTATAAAACCGTACCACGTCAATCAGCATTCAGCACATAGTAATATTATGATCCCCAAAACCAATTAAATGTTATCGCTATCTTAAATAAATGGGGGAAAAAATATTGTTTAAAAATATTTAAAATATACATTTTTTTAAATAAAAAAAATATTGGTGTGTTATAATCATATGATAATCGTATGATATAATATGTTTATTATAATGTTCTCGCCATTATTATCGATGTTCTGATTAAAACAAAATTAAAATCAAATTTAACGGCCTTTCCAATTTGCATATTTAACAGTAAATATTATACTAAATAATATAAATACTTATATTATATTAAAACATTTTTAAATTTGTATTTTTAAGCTTTATTTTAGCATGTTTGGCCCAACAGGTAATATTTCATAATGACTCTATCGTCGATAGACTACGTCACCAAGTCAGCCATTTCAGTCATTAAAATATTTCGTCACCGCCAAACAGAAATCGATCGGGTTTTCCGTTGTAAGTACTTATAACAATATTGTATACCTGAGCGCATTATCTGAGTCCGTATTCGTATGATGACAATTTATTAAAATTACCTAAGGCACGATATTCGGATGACGATATTATGCGCTCGTATAATGGCCCGACAGCGGGAAATTGAAAAATCACCGATCACAACCGCGGACCCTTTGCATGTCTAATGCAATAGTTCTTATACCTTTATAATATCTGAGTACCTAATTATTATAATAGTAGTTATATGAGCTTTTAGGTTTTAGCCGAGCAATGGAATGGCCATGTCACGAAATGCTGTTTCACCAATATATATCTACCATATCTAAACTTTGAATATAACTTATAAGTATATAGGTACCTACTACAGTTATTTTGATCAAGATTCTCAGAAAAATATTCTGTTTTGGAATATGAGATTAAAAACGTATGACGTTATTGTCATTTAGAAAAGTATAAAAGTTTAAACTAAAATATTATAATTGTAAAAAATAAAGTTTTTTGTGACACTTGAGTTACCGGCGTCTGACACGATATTTTACAGTTGGTGCCTACCTATAGTGATATAAAAGAATTACCTAGGTATGTATATATTACGCAGTGTTATAACAGTTATATGCCCATAAAACTGTTACAGCCGCAACCTAAAGTTTTCGAATAATCGGCTAGTCGCAATGATGTTAAATGCTTTTTTTTCTCCTGTGTATTCATAGTATTGTTCAACACTACTCATCTACTCCCACCGTTTATTGTTGTGCAAATTCAAATACAATACCATACAATACAATACAATACAAACAAATACATCATCAGGAAATAGCAGGTTATGCTGCATCACCTTACACAATAGAGATTAATATCAAAATAAAATAAATAGAGCTCAGTTGGTCGGGACTATAGTCCAGTGGCGTATTTAGGTGTTTGTCATGGGGGGGGGATATAATTTTATCCCGTCGAAACGCTTTTAAAGCTAGAGGAATTAAATTAGGACTCTGAACAATTTTGCATATTATATACAGCCTATGGGGGGGATTGATCCTCTTGATCCCCCCCGTAAATACGACACTGGTGGATACCAACCATATATTGGCCTCAGCTGTTCTCTCGTCCAGTTCTTTGACCGTAATATGTCCTCAACCATGACATGACTGAGTGGTATGTTAGGAAGCCTGTAGTCAGTCATTCTCGAAAGACGGAACATTGGTGGGATGTTAGGTACCTTTGTCACACACCTATGACCTATACAACATACATTTCTGTTTCGATAAGTGAATATTCAAAATAATCAAAATACAATGGGTAATGTATGAGCTGTACATGTCCAATGTACAGTTCGATTGTTTAAATTGTTTAATACATTGTACATTTTAAACTTGTTTGAATTTAATAAACACGAATTTTTTTCCCTTCTATGTATATTTTGCTTTTGCATATTTTAATGATAACAAGTACATAAAATGCATGCATTTTTCGTACATTTTTAACGCATGTAATTCCGGACTCTATAGTTATATTTTAATTGATTATAATATTATTTCCTAACCACTATGGTTGTATATTTAATAACCTTCAATGGCGTTGTGTACTTGTGTAGTATTACTGACTAGTGACTCAAAGCCAAAATGGGAACAAGCTGACAACAATATTATATTAGATACAAATTTACAATAATAATAATTATTTCATTGATGTGGGCTCGTGTTGTAAGTTTTAACCGATACCCGCATGGACAGCTAACCGAGGTAATAATATGCGAATTGGTGTAAACATTTATTTTTTTTTATATATTATCAAGATATTATGTTTTTTGATATTATTACCTAATAAAGTTATTACGATAGGTTAATTTAATTTTTGTCGAGAACATTGCATTTGAAGGTTCCAATTCAACAACCCGCATTTAACTCATTTTTTTGGAAAAGTATATTCAGTAATAAGTAATAACTAATATATATATATTGTATTCAATAACATGATAAAGAAAAAAACACAAATAGGTACAATAAACGTATTTCTGGTATTTAGCATATTTATTATTAAACTGAGTTGTCTGTTTTTCAATTGACTATACTCTGCAGTGGCGCCGAAGTTTTTAAAATGTGGTCGGACAATTTTAAAACTTCCCGGCCTCAATATCTTAATTATTTAATATAGAGGTACCCTAATATAAATTTATTCATAATCACGGTTTAAATTTACTCATGCTTATATTAAAGTTATGATGTAAATTAAATATGGCCGGCCGGCAAAATTTTTTAAAAAAGAGGTCAGCATGGACTTCGGCGCCACTGATACTCTGTAGATTTAGTTCCTTAAATTTGATAAAATAATATTCTATAATACATTATTTCCTCAGTTTTTTTCAATTTTATAGTTATTTCTAATCGAATAAATGTATAATAAATCTTATATAAATTAAATTAAACCAAGTTAAATTAACAATATTTTAGAAACACCGAGACAGGGAGTTTGTGTTGAGTGACCATCCATTGATGAAATTATTTATCTTTAAATAATGTATGAACTTTTAAACTTTTAAATTACATGAGATATTTGAATAACAACCAGACAACTCCAATGAATCATTAACTTTTTATTTATTTCTAGAGATTGAGAAAAAAATATAAAAGTTATTTTTATATTCTATATGATAAGATATCTATATTATAAATGTATAAATTAACGGTATAAATACAATTATTATAATCATTTTTTTTTTAAACAGTTTTGACTATTTCTCAAACAATTCATGAAAATAGAGTTATCTGGTTGTAACATTTATTAAATTATTAACATTTTATTAGTATATTATACTTATTAATATATACTATAAACTATAGTTTATAATAATTATTTACTTATGTAATATATTATTGTTCTTTATATAATAAACCTAATACAGCCTTACCAAAGGGCAATAGGTTGAATAGGTTCGTGGTATAAATAGGCAATACCTAATAGTAGCTTAAAATAAATCAAAATGTTTTGAAAATATCATGTTGTATACAAAATATAATAATAAACGTAAGAATTTCAAATCCCCACTAATAACAATTGTGAATTACAAGAAAATAATTATAATTGTTTTCTTTATATATTGAATTTGATCAAATTGTCATATTTAAATGTCTATAAAAAGAAATTTCGCTTATATATTTTTTAGATTTCTTGGTTTTATAATAAAATACTTATAATAAAACTAGTATTAAACACTCAATCTTACTCATAAAAATTTAACATTTTGTACATTATTAAATACAAAATAATTTGCAAATTTTAATGATTTTGACGAATTTTGTCAAAATTTTAACTTCAAATGCTTATAAAAAAATCTGGATGCCTATATCTTTAATATTTTTAAATAGCTATATTAACAACGTATAAGGAACATTGTATAAAATTTAACATTTTCTAATTTTATATATGAATTTATTTCAGTATTTTTTATCACATTTTTAATCATTTTGATCAAGAGTAATTTTTTTATCTTCAATAATAGAATAAAAATAAAAAAAAATAAAACTATTTCATATTTATTCATAGATCAAAAAGAGTGAAACTATTTTTAAAATTATACCATATATATATTATTTATATATAAATGTCTATTAAGTATAATAGCATGAGGGGAACATTTCATATATCTCTGATAATTACAAAAAAAACCTATAACATCCTTACTCTTAATAAAGCATTTAGTAGGTACTTAAAAATGTTATTATACTATATTTTATATAAATATATTTTTTAACTCCTATATTTACTTTATCATCTGAACCACATTTATTTAATTTTTTTTTTTTTTTATTAATCATAAAAGACCGCTGCAGCTCTGGCCATTGGTCTGGCAGTAAATTACATTATTATTAGGTACATATTTACATATAGCATTATTACATGTTATATATTATACAAGTTATATTTCTTTATATAAAGTGGATTTTTTTAGAAAAATAAATAATTTTTGAATTGCGGTTGCTTCTGGACTGAGGATTCCGTATAGGTGAGTGGTTCCGAGGGTTTCATTACGATCTTGTTGGTTATTTATGCGCTCGGTGAAGACGTGTTTGATCGTGAGTTGTACACCACAGGTGGAGCAGTTGGGTGGATCCTCTATTGTCATAAGGTATCGGTGGGAACATGAGGTATGACCTATTCTTAGGCGGTTTATAATTGTTTCTTGTCTTCTGGAACAGACGGGGGGGGGGGTGGCCATGGGAGTATTGATCTTTTAATTTCGTTTTTGTTTGATTTAACCAATATTGTTGCCACATTTCGACTGTGTAGTTTTTTATGAATTTAGGATAATTCTGGTATAGTGATAGCTGTAGATGACATGTGCGAATGTTTGGCGACCTCGTGGGCTTTTTCGTTGCCTGCTATATTCCTATATCCAAGAATCCACATGAGGGATTGACAAGAATGACCGCATTTATTATCAACTATCATTATATATTATTTCTACCATTACTAAATATAACATATTATGTGTAATTGTGTATCATTACTCTTTATACATTTTTATAAATAATTTTATTATATCAGCAATTATTAAAAATGCCAAAAAAATATAAAAATACTATACCTTGTTGACTATATCATAAAAACTTAAAAACAAAAAAAAAGTACTTAATATATCTATTATCTAGCTTATCTAAATAATAATCTAAATGTTATTTACTATAGATTAAAACATCAATCATCAACTGTAATTAATAATCCTGTTTTTTGGATTCTGAGTGAATCGATGAAGGACATGTTTTTACAATGATTTGAAATTTTTTTGGTATCTGTCATCACCTTTCGCTTTTGGAGCAGAAAAAAAATTAACTCTACTCTTTGAAAGGGGTTTTTAGTGGAAAATTAGATCTGGTTATTTTGTGGGATCAAAGTGAAAATCCCCAGAACTTTTCAAAATAATTTAAACTTCAGACGCTTGTAAAAAGTATTTGTGGAATTACGCTCCACATTTTTCTATTTCATCTAATATCAACATTATATGAGAAACCTTTTTTTACATTTTCAAATATTAGGTGTTAATATTAGGTAAACTCTAGGAGAATCTTAAATTATGAAATAATTGTCAATTTTTAGCTATTTTGACGAAATTCATATAAATTCTAACTTAAACGCTCATAAAAATAAAGTTTCATATGTATTTATACTCAATTTTTTTTTTTTTAATTTCATTATTATCAACAACGAGAGACGTTATAATCCATTTTAAAACTTCTGACTAAACTAAAAAATATTTTATCAATATTTTAACAATTATTGAAAAAAAATTTAAAATTTCACGCGTCTATATAAGTAGCTTATAAAGATTCAAAATATTTTGATTATTTTTTCATATATAGAAAATGTTACTACATAAATTTGGTGAAGATTTCAAGTAGGTATCTACGGTTAGTCGTTTTTGAATTATAACAAATTGAAATTCGGGTTTGTCGGTTTTTATCAATTAATATATTATTATAAACGGACAAAACTATTTATGTAAATGACATCCTATCGGACCCGAGCGAAATGGGTAGCAGAATATTAACCGATGGTCATTATTAAAACGATAAAACCAGCTCACATGAAAAATATGACTGTTTTGTATTTATTACGATTGTGTGTGCATGAGCTTGAAAATTATGTAAATCTGAATATTCGAGTGGGTAATAAAATAATCATCCATTTTTTCTTGTAGAATGCTACCACACTTTGCAAGTGACCCAGGTGTCATTTAAATTAACTTGACAATTAATAAAAAAATTGGACGTACCTACCAAGTGAATATTTATGTAACCGGTAAATCTCAGTCATTATTACTTTCGATGTAACAATAAATATTATAATATAAAATTCAATTCATTTAAGGTAATTAATATTTTTTCCAAAAAATAAACTTTTTTTTTCATAATCTGAAGTCATTATAAAATAACATATTTGGAAAATCAATTATTTTTTTATTGTTATTGTTTTTGGAATTTTTACTTGTAGTTTGTGCTGCATACATTTTTAATTTCATATTCTGATGCAGAAAATTTTTTTGAAATTTTCATTATAATATAAAATTAGAATTTAAAACTAGGTACCTAGTAACTCATTTATTGGTTCTAGGTATTTAATGTTTAGATGAGTAGAATGGAATAGTACAGGGCTATGTAAATATAAATAATACGTATCAATCATATATTTTTTCGTATATGATGTTAGTTTTAATATTGACCATCACTTGAATATTGTGCTACTTATTCCCACCAGTAAATATATTTGATAATATATTAAATGCAATGTCTTCAGGTTTTCGGCAAAAATTAAATAAACCTACCTCCTACCATAATACTATACTCTTTTCAGAAAAAGGTTAGGCGGCCACGGACAAAACCGGTTTTGTTACGTAAATCTGGTGCGTTCTTATTCTGAAAAGAGTATAATAGTAAAATAAATTACTTTAGTAGCAATATCAAAAACAAATCATGAAATGTACTTAGTAATATAGGCTGACATACTGTCTTCCCTCATAATCGTTTTTCGTATACTATGATTTGTCATTGAATTCAAATTTAATACAAACAAGGGGTTGTACAAAAAATACCCAAAAATGATCTAAATAAGTAGACGAATAACTCATTGAAATTGTATAATATAGTCATATAGATAACACTTAAAATATTTATCTAGATAATAGATAAACGATGACTAAAAGTATCTAGAACAATAACAGTTAATTTAAAACTTGCATTTGTAATATACCATTTTTTCCATAAACATAAATATATACCTACTACTATAATTAAGTTTACATTTCTACATTAGTAATTACAAAATACATGAGTATGGAATACAATTTTACTTCGGTGTTTACAAATTACATTGAATATATAGAAACCTATACAACATTTTGTAATCTATATTGTATACATAATAGGCGGAATAGGCATAAAGGTGCCTTTATGAAAATAAAATTGAAAATCCTATCTCAATAATTTATCTCAGATAATCATTTTATTTAAACAGATAGATAAATAGATGCTTTTATTACCTATAATATACTTATAATAGATACAACAAAGCTGACATACGACATTACAGTGACATATTCAAATATTCAATAACGAGGTGCACTAAGCAATGAAAAGTAGAGTGGTTTTCTACTTTTTTCCTTTTTGATGTTTTAATTCCTAACTATGAAATTAAATATGTATCTCGTCGTCTAAAAAAAATAAAATACTTAAAAAGTGATGATGTTCATGGTAAAAACTGAAATTAAAAAAAAAGAAACGTTTCCAATAACGTTAGTATTTGTCAACAAATAATGAGTGTTTAACTTAAAATGTGTCCTACATCGTGTCTTTGTATAAAAGGCATAGACTGTATGATATTATAATCAAATCAGAACACGGCGTAAGAAGTAAATAAATTAGTTTTAAATAAAATTGGTTTAAAAAAATACGTTTTTGATTAGACTGGAAAATGTATTGAAAGTTTAAATGCGCAGTGAAATATTCCATTCATTATGGATATTGCAATTTAAAATTAATATTGTGTTATACCTACTCTTGTCATTTAAACACATTTCCCATAAGTCATTGATCAGAGATATTTTATTTATTTTTTTATGATCCATAATAATTATGGAAATAAATAATTTACAACGTTATTGAAAACTGAGTTTTGTTCAGAATGGTTTCCATTACTTACAATCTTATAAAAAAAATACAACACCATTATATTATTGTATAATACATTATTGTTACCGTGGAAAGTGAAGCGATACACAAGTTTTCGATTTCGCAGCGGAAAGTCTGATTCGTTTGAATTTAGTCATTGAAAAATGTTTGTGAGTTGAACTTTGATTTTCGAAATGAAGCTTATTAAAAAGTAAATGAAAAAATGCTCTTACATAATACTTGATCAATTTTTAATGAAAAGAAATCATATCGAGTTTCCCGTAAAAATGAAAAAAAAAATATAATATACCTATATATATTATGTTTTATAAAAATTATTAAAATAAAAAAAAAATATTATTTATATTATGTTTAATTTTGATGCAATACATATTTTATCTTTTTTTATGAAATATTTATCAATGGGTATATAATATTATGGGGTAAGACTTATAAGCATACCTACCCCAAATCAATTGAACTATTGTTAAAATATCTCCCTCGTTATTCATCACCACTCGTCCGACTACAATCACATATAGGTGACCTACCTCTAAAGTATAAGTACATATTGTTATTACTATTATAATATCCAAGCGCCATACCTGACTGCAATAACAAGTTTATATTTTCTCGACAGATGTCAATATTATATTGTAAACGTGTTGTTTGCTATATAAACAATTCTAGAAATAATTCTTAAATAAGTACAACACTATACGGTATCGATAATATCGAAATGTTTGTTTTTTTTTTATTTCAGGTTTAGTGAAGCTCGGCATTCATTGCGTCACCGGGAGAAATGTAGCAATAAAAATAATTAACCGGGAGAAGCTGAGCGAGTCGGTGTTATTAAAGGTAACTATTTTTTCGTCGTATCAGACATGTCCATATAATAATAATAATAATAATATAAGGAATATTATATAAACGTATAACTTTATTACGTAAGTATCTTCATTCAACGATGGTCGGAGGGTACGGAAGGTGTAGAAAGCACTCAGTTGTTGTCATTTTAATGATATAGCAGTACTTGCGATATTTCGAGTATAGTTTAATGTGATACGAATGTGTGT
Organism: Macrosiphum euphorbiae; assembly: GCA_949089665.1. Lineage (NCBI taxonomy): Eukaryota > Metazoa > Arthropoda > Insecta > Hemiptera > Aphididae > Macrosiphum > Macrosiphum euphorbiae. The sequence continues at coordinate 20,912,686 of CARXXK010000002.1, read as the reverse complement.
ACGACTATTGTATAAATATATATTTGTATAGGTACGTTTAAAATATTAATTTCACTTCAACGACCAAACATGTATTTTAATGCGAAACTTGCGGTCTACAATATTGTTGGATGCGTTTCTGTATTTTTCAATATCACAAAACCAACTTTTAGTAATAGCCAACTTGTAATTAAATTACCTTTGTTATACGAATTTCCGTGGCGGATTTGGCGTCGGCCAGTACACTGACCTATAGGTTATAATCTTTGCGAACTCTGCGGCAGTTGGTTAAATGGCAATATTGATTAAATACGGATAAATTAAAATGTCTTTTGTTGCGCTTCGTATGTCAACAATAACAATTTACGTCAGTAATATAATTAAAGGAGTCTTGTTTTTTTTATAAATATATTATACAAAACAATAATATTAATGCCTAGCATGTACCTAGGTACATTATGGTCTATATATGGCTCGAATTTAAAGCATAAACATTAAGCAGCGTAGCCTACAGAATCGCGATTGACAACGGATTTAGGGACACCATAGAAGACATATTTTGTTTAAATTAATGATTTTTTTCAATAAAAATAATCTTTTACATTTTTCGATTACGTACGAAAGTTAATGGTACCTACTTACTTTTCACATTATAACCATACCTAACACTTAGTTGTTGTCGTAAATACTGTTATTTAATTGACATTTTTCACATCAGTACCTATTATTGTAGGTAGGTATACGTTATACGTTATACTTATTTAAATTTTAAAATAAAATAAACCCCCATAACATAATATTATTTTATTGTTTTACGTTTTGTTTATGCATAATACGTCCAATATGTGAAAAATATTAGTTATTCAAGTTGAATATAATAATGATAGGTTTCGTTTATTGATTGAAAATATAAAAAGTTTGAACAATAAACTTATAAACACAAATTAAATATTAAAAATAATATTTTCTCAAAATGCTGGTCAAATAGAGGCAAAACATTTTTCATCACATATTATACGTATGCGGTTTATTTATATAATTATTTAATGTCATTACTTCTTTTCAAGGTGGTGATTTGAGAATGTTTATCAATTACCACAATTGTTAAAATATTGTACTCAAGTCAATAACTGGTCAACCCGTGGTTGTCCAGAACCCTAAACAACACCTAGTCATTTTTATAATATACTGTTTATGTTTCTTGAAAAATTAAATTCGTAAGAAATTGCAAAGAAATTTTAAAATGTGACTAATAGATAAATTCTTTTTTTTAAATATCAATATTTTTTTGGAAAAAATTACGTAGAACGTCTGAACGTTTAATAACCCTTTTAAAAATATTATTTTTGGTAATCTTTAGACATAATATACGTAAATCTTAAATTGTTTATCATCCATATAATTTTCATAATTTTTTCATACGTTTAACTAGTATACATTTTTCATTCGTCAGGTATTTCTATATTACATCCTGTTTAAGTACTACTGGTTTAGACTATTTCTGATCAATTTGATGTGAATTACTTATTAGTAATTGAAGCGAGCTAGGACTTGGAATTTACAGAATAAACGAAGTCGTCTATGACAAACTGATTGGAATAAAATGTTGACGGGAGTCAGAAAAGCGTACCTACGATAAAAATACTAAAATAAGAATAAAATCAGTATAAAATGATCAGCGTTCGTGGAATCGACAAATGAAAAGTGTTCTGGGGTTAAGTATTTTCGATTCCTAGAGAAGCGAAAAATGTCTTTTACAATAACGTTTCTTTTTCTCGCCTTTTTTTCCAGTCTACTCCTATAGTCTCAATTAGTCACGTCCGTTAATATAAATTATTTTATCCAGTTGTTGGTAGGTAGCTATTTTATATGGAAGGGATTACTATTTTTTTTTTTTTTTCATTCTTCTCGGTAGCCACTGCAGCCCTGGGGGGGGGGCGAATAGAATTGTTAGCAAGTGCGGTTTTAATCAAGTTCCACTCAGATTAGTTTTCCGAACGTATTATTTTGTATCGATTGCCGATCTGTAATAAATATAAAATACGAGTACACAGAGCGAAAATAAATGTCGATCATCCATAGTGTTTATATACCTTCCGGATATTTTTCTCCGATTCAAACGGCAAATAAATATTCTACTTTAAGGTCAAAGTACCATTTTTTTTACATTATTTTTATTTATCAAAACTCGTGTGTCAACCGTGATTGGAAGGCAACAGTTGAGGTATCTACTTTAATACGTATTATTTACTAAAGGGATGGTACGTTTTTTCAGTTACTAGTATAATATAAGGACGTATCAGTTCATACACTACGCTTTACAATATACATATTATAATAATATAGTAAGAAGGATAAGTCTTAAATTTATATTCCACATAAATACGTAGGTACCTAGTGGGGGGTAATATATATTTTATGCCGTTTATTCGCGAGTATTACGTTATAAATTATAGCTTATAATATATTATTATAATGTACAATGGAAACGAAATTTTAAATGGTTTGATAATAATATGCGAATTAAAATGAAATTGTTTTGCGTTAAACACTAATGAACAAATCGAATGGCTGGTACGTCCCTTGCGCCACGTCGAGTAAGACTATATACAATGTGCCCACAACACGAGTGGTGCAAAATCATTTTGATTATATTCGTGCTTTAGATATATATATATATATATACACACGTATACATACATTATACATATATTTACAACTATATAATGGCTGGTTGATATTCCATGGGGAAAAAAACCTCGAAAAGGTTATATTCAATTCTCAATAGACTGTTATAAGTGCGTGGGATATTAAATAGGTATTATGAATTTAAGGGCAGAATATTATATGTTGAATGGGTGGATGATTATAATCGGTGGCGTACCCAGAATTTCAGTATGATAGTATGATGGGTCAACCTAGCTCACGAAAATCATCGTAACATTATACTCTATGTGCCCATCAACCAACTAAATGTGTATACAAAGCTTACTATCGCTTTGTTTGCCGTTTAATTAATATTATATTTCATATTTTGATATCGCCACAACTCGTATTATGTTATTACGATGAAGTGTGGGTAGTTGGTGGTTTTTGCCTCTAAAGAAAATGATTGAATATTGAGGCTAAAATAGAAATGTTTCCTGTAGCAAATTGGATCTAGTTAGTAGTACTTCAGGGTATAAGATTCTAAGTAGATTTCACAATAATCAGGAAAAAAATGAATGGATATTTAAACAATTTCCCCAAAACAAATTTAGTTATTTTGTGGTTATCTAAAAAATATTAATCACAAGGACTTAAATTTCTCACTATTATTTAGGTATATTATTTTCTATACACAATAATATTTTTAAAATATTTCTTAGATATATTAAAACTAATTTTTTATAAATATCATAGTATTTACATTTTCTGAAAAAATTAATTCCTACTAAATGAGTAATTAATAGAAAAAGAAGCTACTTTATAAGTACATTTTAAAATATCCTTAAAAATAGATACCGTATCCAATCAAAATCTTTTTTTGTGTGTGATGATATATTATTATTAAAATTTAACACATTTGTAAAAGCGACTTCTATGATGATTTAAACTCTATATCAGTGGTGGCCAACTTGCGGTTAGTGTGTTATTAACAAAAACAAAAATGTACTTATTAATATTTAGATTTTTTTTTGTATAACGTTTTAATAGAACAAATAAATTAATACACGTATAACAAATACATACAAGTAGGTACATAAAAAAATTGTATAAATAAATATTTTTGGGTTGAAGTATTTTTACCGTGTCTCTTGTTTTAATTAGTTTTTTATGACCTGGCTGGTTGTATTGATCAGCTTTGATACGATCATTAGTTAAATTTTAACGATATTTCAACTTAATTATTTGTATTGGTGAATAAAGTTATTCACACAAATATGTCGTTCCAAAAATGTTGGAGTACAGCAGTCAGCTGCCCCCCCCCCCCCCCTAGTCACCGCTATTTGCACCTTTGGATAATCAACATTCAACATTATTCAGTGTCATCAACTAAAAATCAATTTTCTCAGTCTATATAGGTACTTACTAATATATACAGCAGAATGTCTTCACCGTTTTTTTTTTCAAATTAAAATATTCTGAATAAGGCTGCATAATATTGAGGAAAAATTGTGGGTCAGCCGACCCGATCCTCCTCAGACCCTATCCCTCGTTATAATAGTATTTCCATAATACAACCCAAGCACCTATAATAACCTACCTAAGCGCCCCGGTGAATGTGAAATGTTTTGTTTATAATGAAATTTGAACCGCAGAAAATGGCAAGAGATGCAAAGGTCTATACAAAGGGGATACATAAACAATTTATATATTTTTAATTTATTATTTAGCGAAAAAAATGTATAATTAAAATATAAAGTATACCACTGGCCGTGATTCAATTTCGAAACTAATATTCATGTACACTGTTTACTAGGTACATATTACACTGTATGTAATACTTAAAAACCGCAGGGCCTAGGTTTGAAACAGAATTACTCTGTCTAGTGCCTCACTTAATTAATTATTAATCATTTTCATCATATTAAGCGGATGTTCTATTGATGATCCGATACAATTAATATTTATTAATTAGTTTCAAATAAATTAGAAAATACGGAATTTAATATGTCATCTTCAAAACAATAATATATTGCGTCGTATAGTACCTACCTACCTTATTAGGACGTTACCTACCCTTAATTAAAATAGTATGTTATGCCCCCGTTTCGCGTTTGAGAGTTTGATATATTATTTTCCAACAATATAATATGCTGTTATAGTGACTATATAGTTGTACGCTCAAATTTGCCGTAATGAATATACATTTCTGTGTTTCTAGAAATATGTTTTATTAATAATCTGGTTTGAGACGCATTACTGCAGAGGAAATTATTTGTTTGTTATACTCCTCCGCAGAAATTGAACAACTCGTGATATATAGGACATGGGTACGCCAACTGATTCTGAGAAATATTTATTGTCTCTAGTCAATAAAATTAATCAGAAATTAATAAATAATATAATGTTTTATGTATTTCTTTCAACGAAAACGTAATATGATATCTGTATGTCTCTGTATGTCTTGTTTCAACAAGACAAGCATTAATTTATTTTTGTTTGTAGGTTTGAATATCCAATTTCGTCAAAATTTGAACATTGGATGTAAATAAAAAAATAAATTGTTTGAATAGACTTTCGACATTTTTAAAACGTTATCTAACATAACCCGAAAAAATCAAACAATTTATAACATCTAAATAGTGTCTATAAATAGCTTCAAATTAGTTTAAATATTTTTAAAATGACACCGTTTATATAGGAAATTATAATATTAATAATATTGGAATAGTGGAAAAAAAACGAAATCAATCTTCTAGAAAGCTAGTGTTTCATAAAAATAAATATATCCGTTGTCTTATGACTATTGTTAGTCTTTCAAAATTATTATTTAATTATAAATTTATAAATATTAAAAGTACAGGGAATTTTCTTTTTTCGACATAAGTTTAAAGTAACAAATAGATGATTTTTTTTTTTCAACAATACCACGATCAATGTTGATGATTGAATAGATCTGCTCCAAATCGTCCCAAGAAAAAAATATTTAAAAACCACTCCATTGGAAAGTTTACTCATGATCTAAAAAGTGTATAGGAAATCGGTTCTCGGAATATTAAAAGTACTACAACATCGAGAAAAAACTTTATTTCGAAATTCTTTACAATAGGTATGCACTAAGAGAACAAACTTTTAAAAAAGTTGCTGGTCGTTTTAGAGTTTCTGCGAGCAAGCAATTAGATTAAATAATATGATTGTTATTTTTTTTCGAAAAAAACAAACTTTTACTTTTTATGCCTACCTACAAAGGACCAAATATGTTGTTTCATTAATAAGACGTATCTTTTAGTAAATTGAAAAATGAATGGGAGCAATGATAAGGATTTGTCGGGATTGAAAATTGTTCGTATTAAATGGATACTTAGAAAATCCCAAATAATTGAACCAAAAAAATTGAACTTCTCGGTGAATTCGTTATATTTCAACTGTAGTACTATACTAACTTCTGTATATTCGACTTTGACCGTTTTTTTCATGATAATATACTTATGTTTTGTATCATAAAATGAAATATAAAAACATACTTTAATTTACTATACAAATAAATTAGTATGAGATTGGTTATTAAGACATTTTAAATTTGTACTCTTACTTTTGTCTTAATTTAGCTACTATACTAACAAAAAAGTCTAAGAACAGTTTAACAGACAAAAGTAGAAAACAACATTTTGTACATAAAATTACAAAAAACAGTACCAATTTATTAATAAATAGATGACATTTTGTCAAATTCAACCTCTTTCAATTTAAGTGTTTTGCTCTAAAATCCCACAGATGTTTTAATTGGATAAATAATTTCATAATTTAACCTTTACCTACAAAATAATGACATAATGGGACATCAGGGCACTTGTAAAAGTACTCTACATAGTTTAGGATGAATTAAATATATTTTAGTTTTAATATTTTTTAAAGTCTCATGAAAATTAATGAAGTCAAACCCATAAAAAGCAGATGATTAGTGTCAGTTGACGTTACATTTAATATAGGTAAATAAGCTGTGAACTAATTTTATAATTATCGTAATAATAGTATAATAAATAATATGGCTACCTAGTTGTTTCTACAATACAATATAATATAATATATATCATATACATTTTATTATGGCACCACTATAATTTCAACTTAAATATAATACATAATACATATGTCAATCCACCATTTTTATAATAATATGTCATAAACGGATAAAACTATACAACATTTAAAATGATTTTCCAAGGTAGCCAAAGACGTTTTAAAATTAGGTAGTTAAAATTGAAAATTTCAAAGTTATACAATAGACATTGTGTCATTGTAGGTATATTATATAATACGTCAGTTAAACATTATATAAATAAAAAATAAAATTACAAACTTGAGTAGATTTATTTGAGTTTGGGAATCTTTGACGATAACTTTCCACTACCTAGCTACTTGAAAACGTATTCTTTTCGTAATTTGATAAAATTGAATTATAATATTTCATATCCATTCGACGAAGGCAATCCCTCGTTCTGCGTTAGGTATAGTACTTTTAAATTCTTTTTCACATTTTCTGAGGTATGTACCTACTCTACGTCGATTTTCAATGTGAGCAATTGGATTTTTTAAGAAGTTAAGAGACAAATAATATTTGATATAATAAGTTTTACTTATGGAATAATTTATAACAAATCTTATAATTGCATGCATTTTTCCATCGTTTGATCTGATTTGGAGAAAGGAGGATCTCCTTCTTTGAATAATTATGAAACCATATTGTTTTCTCCGATCATTACCTACATAAGAATGAAAAAAAAAAATGTCTACCAAATATAAGTAATTCACTGAGATCCCAAAATAAGCAACAAAAAAAAAATTCAAAAAGTTTTACAAAGTTCATCGTAAGTTTTTCTTATAATACCTTTAGTAAAAATATTTCGAAAGTCCAATGTCACAATTTCATAGTTTATGAGTGTAGCGGAGGCCTTTCATTGCCTTTTAGATCAGTAAAAATGAATACATTTTAAACATTGGAGATGGTTTCTGGTAACAAGTTGGTACATTCAGGTTAGCCAGGTTAGGCCAGGAAAAACTAAATTTTTTACGCAAAACCCGTTTTTGACAAAATCAATATTTTATTGTAATTCAAAAACGAATAACCGTAGATACTTAACAGTTTCATAAAATAATTTAAATAACATATTGAGCTAGTTAATAGGCATTCGAAATGTATGATTTTTTGTTCCTAAAAATGTCCACTAAAAATCAATTCGACCTACCGTATTACATTTTTATTATAATTGTAAAATAAATTACCATACTTGCAATATAAAATATATGATAAAATATACTTATAGTAATATAGGCTGACAGACCGTCTTCGATCAGAATCGTTTTTCGTATGCATCATTTGAATTACAATAAATTTAACACACACATTACAGATACTTCTCAATGACGATAGGTTCTCGACACCTACTGTACACCAAAGTGGTAACCTACTTTTTACTATACCTAAGCTTTTGAAGCTGTCGACGATGTATCATTGAATTCAAATCAAATTCACATTCGTTACAGTGACCTAGTAATGAATGATGAAGTGCGCTCGAAATTTGCACTATACAGCTGAGCCAGTTCCATATTATAGTTTTTATATTTATATCCCATTAGTTTTGTTATTAAATTTGAATCGTTTCTGACGTTCAGTACTCATTTCACACTCACGGCAAATAATAAGTTTAGAGCTTTTCGTCTGATAATATTATTATTATTAAGCTCCTATGAACTATTGAGGTATAATTAATTGTGTGCAATAAATCCCGAGGAAATATGGACGGTAATAATATTGAAGTAGTCAGTTGCAGCTGTTACCTATATATAATATTATAATAATCATCTCTAGGCAGAAACTCTTTTAATTGTTTGCTCCCATTACAATGCCAATGCTATTATTTGTAAGATATTTTATTTTTTGTGACCTCGCGATTCGTAACGTCTTAATTGCCGAAAACAAAATAATATTATCTGAAAAACAGCAGTCGCCCTCTATTGCTCATGTCTGTGATGTACTTCACCGCCGAAACATCGTTTCGCGTGGTCGTAGTCGTATTATATTATTAATATTTAATAGCTCGGTTCATGTCTGCGGTTAAAACCATATAATAATAATAATAATAACAACAACATAATAATAATAATAATGATCAAAGCGTCGTATGCGCGTGCGTGCTATTTTCGGATATCATTTACATTTGCGTCGAGCAAGAGGAACACTATATTATTTATTCTTGAAAGGTTTATACCACTGGAAGGTTTTAGGAGAAACGTGGTATTAAGATATTTTGTCTACTAATTAATTAATCCATGTTTGATTATTATGGTAACCGTGAAAAGCCCATCGAAGTTTTGTCAACCGGTGGCAACAAAGTAACTTTGATTGTTTTACAAAGCACCAGCTCCGCCGCATAATTTCGCGGAACATAATAATTTATATTTATTTCCATGCAGGTACGATGTTTACTATATATTATTACGTAATAATAGCACGGTTGACACACCCACACATAAGCACCCACACACCCGCACGCGGCACGCGTACATCGCATTTAATTTGTTTGCTTCTTCCTCGTGTTTCGATTCACGAGACGTATAACATAAATACAAAGCCGACGGTGACTTATGTAAATGTAACCATTTCCGGTATACCCGGTCGAACTACGGTATTGTTTTCCATCTTTCCGCGACGGCGAAGACCACCACTAGAGGATTACCCATCAGACGATTAACTGTCTTAAATACAAAACCGTTTGTCCACCGGGACAGAACCTTTTAAGGGGGGAAACCATGGGGATTCGTCCCAGGGGGTAATATTTTCTCAGCACTATTTCGGGTGTTATGAAAATAATTTTAACGATTATAATTGAATATCTCTAAAATATAATATTACGAATACCTAATATAAACTAGGTAATTACAATTTTTTAAATATTAACCAATGAACATATTAACAAAAATTACCTTTTCATGTATACAAAGCGTGTAAAGAATTTTTTGTTGCAAGGGTGCCCACGGTATAGATGGATCTAAAATGTCTGTCCCCCTCCCCCCCGAAAAAAAAATGAAAATTTGGTCGACTGTACGCATAATTTAATGATATGCCATATCATATAGTTTTTAAAAATTTCTAAAATTAAAAAGGTGTAACAATGATGAAATAGGTACGCTATATTAGAATAGAGATAGGTACGTCCTGTATAATACCAAAATATACTAATACTTATATTTGGCCATTGGATTTTAATCTCGCCCCAAGTGGAATTCTATTTTGCAGGCGCTCTTGTATTCGTTGTTAGATTATTTTCTGTATATTAAGTACTACTGTTGTAGATAATATGCAAATATGAAATGTAACCGGGAGCTAAGTAATCTCCCTTTTTAATAGTATATCTCATATTAAAATGAAATATTAAAGTTGCACCTCAGGTAATTTCAATGAGGATGGGCGTATATCATTTTTATCCCTGGCTCTTTGAATTCAACCCTGTAATACGTATATATCCTAACCATGGTCCTAACATACGATGTATTCGAAAGTAAATACCTAAAGTCATATGAGATAGATGCGTTCAAGGTTCATACGGCTTGTATAGGACCATAGAGGTTACGTGTTCGACCGATGTGTTTGCGTAATACTTATTGTGATAAACACTGGCCGTACAAAAAGAAAAACAACACCGGACACAAGTGAATTTGAGGGATAGTTTTCATATTTAATCAGCCTTCGTTGTAAACGACTTGACCTGTCTTATAATTATATTACAACAGATATTGGTACACATTTTAATGATATTAATACGTGATGTAGGTACCTATATATATAATTCATAACACATGTACACGTCATAAAACATATAATGCTGTATCGTATTTATTGATATTTTTGTTAGTTGTTAATAATACGCGCTGTTGTCTGGGGTGTATATAAGGGGTAGAATATACGATGGCTGCAGGGAAGGCTTTTTATATTATTTCAGAGATACCTTTCTCGTTTATTAGTTCATTTATAAAAATTGCTTTTGCCTATGGCAATATTATGATGATTATAGCTGATATTTATGGTTTTTTTACTTAAGTTATAATGTTGTAGAGATCCGCGTGATAAGACTCAAAAACAAATCAATTTAAATAAAGCGAAAAATCGCTAAAAATCACAAATTATATTAAAACACCACGATGTCCAATTATTTTTAAAATATAATATACAACAAATATAAACACAGCTACCACGTCTATTTACATTGTATAGTAAATTCTAAATTTAAGTATGTGTATATCTATGGTTTTGTAGTTGGAAATTTAAAAAAATATACAATAATACACATATTTTTTGTAATAATAGTAACTTATTACAAAACGAAAAAAAGTCAAAAAGTCTAAAATAATAATTGAATAAATAAAGAGAATTAAAGCTTATAATAAGCTTCATATTGGACTACCTAGGTAATAGAAAAAAAAATACAAATTACTACAACATTCAGCCAACTCATAATTATCTATTTTTAAAGCTTCGAGAATTTAATATTTAATATTTGTTAGCATAGGTACTTATACTATTTGGATAAAATCTAACGTTATCTAGGAATAAAACCTCAGTCATATATACTGTAATTATGTATAATGTTTTGTTTGATTCTGATGATCGGAGGGATATTTTTTACAACTTTTTTAAACTTTGAGAGTGGTTTCTGGTAGAAAATTGGATCTATTAGGTACTTCTAGTCAAAAGTAAACATTTCCAGAACTTAACAAAATAACCCTTAAGCAAAAAAAAAAATTAAAGAAAACTTGAGTATATACTCAAAAATCGATTTTGGTATTTTAGTTTTAATAAACTGTCGAAAATTGAAATGTTCGGACGTGCTGACATATTATATTATACTTACTATATACTATATTGTTTAAGTTTTTTCGAAGTCAAGTATATTGAAATATTAATATTTGTTTTTTTTTCGGTTCCAGGTGGAAAGGGAGATTGCTATAATGAAACTCATAGACCACCCGCACGTGTTGGGCTTGTCAGACGTCTACGAAAACAAGCGATACCTGTGAGTTCAATTATTTAAATATTTTGAATGCTTACTCGCATTTAATTTTATTAGTGTTCGATTTAAGTCGATCCCATTTATTTATTTGTTTTCAATAAGTTAACCACAGTCATAATATGTGTGGGAAGAAATACCACCATGTAATAGTAAGAATAGTATACCTAATACCTATACAGTTTACATATTTCTATATTCTAAGAGGTTGATGTAACTGTACCAAAAATATCATTAAAGAATTTTTCAATATTAACTTAACTTAACGAGTTAAAAAAAATAGTTAAGTTGCCCAGGCTTGATTATACCTTTCACCGGAAAATTCAATGTGGAATCTTAATCATAGAATTTAAATGCAAACCTATGATAAAAATCGAGTGACCCATCACCCATTATGTGTGTTTTGTGGGCAATATATAATGGTAGGACAATAATAATACTATTTGATTTAGTTACTTTATTTTATTTTGTATTTTAAGTCTTAACTTATTGATTTAAGGTCTAAAGCTGAAATGATGTATTTAACACTGATCTTTTGATGTATTTTGTCTGAAAAAGGTTCAGCCTTAAATCTTTTTCACCAGAAGTTATATTTATATTATTTGAAGGGTTGGGAAAAATAAATTAAAAATAAATACAAATAAATCAGTATCAGGTTTTTGGCAATAAATAAAATACAAAAGGAAATACAATAACCATATAACTTATCTGACTTACAATCCTATATATAGTTCAAATATCGTATTATATTATTATTACCGAGAAATCGAACGTGAAATTCTACCATAAAATTATGGATTTCACCGTAGTGGCACCATTGAGGCATTCAGCACCATAATAACAGTGCCACAATGGTATTAAGCATATTATTTATTACTACTGTATACAAGGATTTCACAATGAAATCGGTGGTTAATTCTGGTTGTCACTTATCAATAGGCAATATTTATATATTGATAAATAAAACAATTATAATTACTCATTTTGTTTACCTATATATAAGACGTTCACTAATTACTTTAGTAGTGCTATTTATTATAGCTCAATGATAGTTTAAAGATATTGTTACTTATTAACAAAAGATTATTCATTTTAATTATTATTTTAATATAATTGTTAGGTACACAATGTTTTCTTTCTTAACTCATAGAAACCACCTTGAGATCTATCACTCTTGAGGGGTGATGCGTTTTTCCTAACTTGTTTTTTATAAATTTTCAACCAAGCTGATAATATTATGAAAAATTAAAATTAAAAAAAAGAAACAAATTTATTATACGTGGTCCAATGAACAAAAACGACTATCCATTTATTTTCATTGTGCCCTGTATACAATATGTATACGCGTCAATGTTAATTAATCGTTTAAAAATGCATTAATATTAGGTACAGAGTATTCGAAAACAAATGCGATGGGTCGTATATACAGCTTCTGTATACTATAATGGTTTTTATTTTTAGACCGAACGCAGCTTACAGATAAAGTAAATAATGACATTCAATACCGTCCGAAAAGCGGACTGGATGTGCATTAATATTTGTCCAATGAATGAAATAACGCAAATATAAGGCATGTAAAAAAAGTAAACATCGTTGTACGGTTTCGACGATATTGTAGAGTAGGTGAGGTACAATATTATGTATTATGTATAGGCATACATATGATATCTTTGTTGGTTTAATAATTTGTTTATCAATCAAATGTCATAATGGCTTATATTATGAACGTTTGCTGAACAATTGTCGTCGTTAAATATTTTATGAGCGATGGGATGTTATTAAGCTAGTTAAAAAAAAAAACCAAAACAACCTATTAGTAAAAAACAAAACAAAACGCATACGAAAAATATTATTTATGGTCATGAAGATTCATAATGTAGGTAGATAAAGATACGATAATCATTAATCGTCACTAAAAATATACACAGGCAGTCGGTATTTATACAAGCTGACTGATTGGTATGATCTCAAACACATTACTTTTTCATCAAAAAAATGGTAAAATTATAAAATGTAATTACTAATTATATACAAACACCCAGTCCTTAAAAAACTAAATATATGCCTATGGGAATATATTATAGTATTAAGGGGCCTGGTAGCGATTTTTCAAATTTTCCGCAATTCTATAAAATTTGAAAATTAAATTTTATATTTTAGTTGCCACCTCAATTATAAGACTTTTCCACTAATCTACTACCCAATACCTATTTAGGGGGGGGTTGATAGGGTGTATTATATCGGTCAAAACACAGTTTACAGGAAAAACTCTCACACCTCGTAGATTGGTCCGATTTCCGTATTTTTTTTTTGTTAGATAGAAGAATATTTTTTACAGGGCGCATTGGACTTTGATTTTTGATTACGTTGCTAAAAATAAATAATAATACAAAAACTAAAAAGTTGTAAAAATGGATTAAATTCAAACTTGTAATATAAGATTTCGAAAAATAATTTTGAAAATCCAAGTCCAATGCGCCCTGCAATACGTCTTCCTCTATTTAACAAAAAAAAAATTACGGAAATCGGACCAGTCTACAAGGCGTGAGAGTTTCTGTAGATGTTTGAGCAAAAAAACAGGTCGCGACCAGGCCCCTTAATGAAAAACTTGACAAATTAAATAACTTTGTTCTAATCCATATTTAAACATTTTTTTTTTCATACCAAAAATTTTAAATTTTAAATTGTACCTATTAAATTTTTTTTGGTACAAATTCAAAATTGTACCTTTTCAATTTTTTATTTTGGTAAAATTCAAAATAATTAATTTGTTAATATAATTTTTACACAAATTTTGGTGGTGGAAGCACAATTCAGGATGCAGAAGTGTTGTTCTGCAAAGAAATCCAAATATTTCAGCCGAAAATACTTCGTCTAATCCATAATAATCTATATTATTATGTTACAAAACAAATACTATACATTCAGATCTTCATTATATAAAAACGGTAGAAAACACAGCCATCCATATTATATTATATTATCGTTGTTACCACATCTCACTCCAACAATTCATTTTTATAGTTATATAACATGAAAAAATAGCTTTATAAAATTGACAATGTTATTTTAAAATTAACAAAAACCAACTATTATGCTCATTCTATAAAAAATATATTTAAATTTAAAAAAAGAAAATATAATCGGTACATTGAAGAGGTGATTTATCCATTCTCTCAATGGTTTCGTCAAGCGTAAAGAAAAACTACCGAAGAGTTGCAAAACAGTCTAAAGTTTACAGTGAACTTACTATATATAGGTAACCGTTTTTTATACGAAATCGATTGTGGTTCCTTCGATTGTAATTCAAGAATAATAACAATCAAAACTTAAAATTTTTAACAAATCTCAATTTAAGTGAATATACCCGAGAATTAGTTTATGTACTAACAATAATGTAGATTTTAAAATTGAACTTTTTATTTTTGTTTTCACATTGTTGTACTTGTACAATTAAGAATATATTTGAACTGAACATGTAATACAAAGTTACCTTAGGAGTTAGGGCTTGGGCTAATCTAATCGAAATTAAAAAATAAAATATATGATTAAATATTACGTGCAGTTCAACTCGAGGTTAATCACATAGCACATTTTTTACAAGCTCGATACTTTTTTACTATGCGGATTAAATTAGTCTCCTTGAATTTTTAACTGCAAATTATTTGACAAAATTACTTTTTAATCTTAAATAACATTACATTTTATTTTAATTCAGTTAAACACCATTATTTATACACCTATAATCAAGGCACGATAAAACAGCATTCTGAATGGCCCAGTAAGCCGAAAACCGTTAAAAATATTTTTTTTATAATAAATATTTTATCTGATGATATATTTTTCGAATTCTATGATATTTATGTTTCAAATATACGAAACGACACTAATGGCCAACATCTGGCCAATGAATCTTGCAGTTAAACTCCAAACATCTAGGCCGTGGCTTATTTTATTTCAAAGACACGATTTATATAAACGTCGTTTGTGTTATTTGTTCTTGGAAGGGGTGTAATTTGCGGCAAAAACAACCAAAAATAAAATAAAAACTTTGCTCCTCATCGAAAAATAAATGTTGGTCATTTACGCCACATATAACTCGATAAAAGGGAATTATGTAATCTTGTAACTAGGTACAATAATTGTAACTTGCAACATTGTTACATTTTATTAATAGCCCATATTATTTATTCACATTTTATGTGCTATAACTGATGTGAAGTCAGTAAATGCATGAGGTAAATTATTCTAATAATTGAAACTAAAAGTGTACATACCAGTTTACATACCATGTAATTTCGTTTTAATTAAAAGTACCTACTAAAATTGGCACAAATAATACCATCTCCTCTTGAAAGTGATTACGTTTTCGACTGTACCTATAGCGAAAGAGCCTAAGCAAGCAGTAACAGGCCTAACCACATGGGTGGATTGGCCTACCGGGAAACCTGGCATTTCCCGGTGGGCCCCCACTTCGTATTTCCTCAATGGGGCCCTTTTTATGGTTAAAGCAATGACTCATTCATATTATATTAATATTATAATATTATACAATTACAATATAAAGTTGAAATATTATATTATTATAATCTTATATCTATAAATCCATTACTATTCTGTGGTATTTTACAAGAGATCTCTTGTCATCTATCGGCCGGCAGCCGCCACTCTGCCACCAACTACAACTACAACGTCGATTACAGGTTGTCACAAATATTCTGAAAATAATCTAAAAGATATACTGAACAAAATTGATTCTGAATACATCATTAATAAATTAGGAGCTATAGGACCAAAGTATTTGGTAGAATGTTATTATTTAAAAAAATAAAAAATAAATAAATGATTTTAAAAATGTGTTTTGTTGTACATTGTTTTCTTTTGATATGGTAGCTCATATAATTCGCCCTATAATGTACTTGCTTATTTTTTTTTCATGTTGGCCAGGGAGCCCCCCTTTTAATAATTTCCCGGTAGGCCAAAAATGGCCTCCCATGACTAACCATAATAACAGTTGTATAATTATTATATTAATTTCGATTTCAGATACTTGATACTGGAACACGTGTCCGGAGGCGAACTTTTTGACTACTTGGTTAAAAAAGGGAGGCTGACGCCCAAAGAAGCTAGAAGATTTTTTCGACAAATCATCTCTGCGTTAGACTTTTGCCACAGTCATTTAATATGGTAAGCATGATTTTCGTATGATACTAAGACGTGATAATAAGTTTACCTTGTAATTAGCCATGTACCTACCTATATGTAAACTGTTCGATTATAATTACACACTAATTACAATATGACATTATACAATTTATAATGCTGATTGCTGTACAGTTTTTTTTAAATTAAAATTTGACTATCACATATTTTTATGTATCTGCACTAATTATTCGGTTTTAGAATTTATTGAACTATTGTCTAATGCAGTGCATATTATACTTACATATTATGAATTACCTACTTATATTTAATATAATTTCTTATAATTGAAGAACGTATTGGGTATACCCAATTATATAATTGTATAGTTGAGTTCTTACATTTCAGCAATGATATATTTTCTATTTTATGCAAAGGCTTATATTATATTAAATATAATCCAAATAGTATCATATTGTTTTTAGTCCCAAAACTTTAGGTCAAAAGACTATAATAAAAAAAAGTAATTGATTTTGAGAAAATTAATGTATTTAAGTGCCTATTTATTTAATCCTCTTAGCCACTATTACCTACAATAAGTACGGTTGGGTTGTAAGATATAGATTTCTCTAAAACAAGTGGCGAAAAGAACGTAAGACAATCAATATAATTATATTTAAATATCTAATTTGGGTTTTAAAATAAAATATACATTTTTTATATATAAATACTGTGAAAACAAAACGAATAAATCAAATGTGAATAAATAATATGACTTTGATTATTTTTATCCGAAAAAATAATATTTGAAATAATGAACTAAATTAATTACACATTTTAGACTCTTAGTTTTTCGTTAGTGTAAGTTTTGAACAGTTAATACATTAAAAATAAATTATTTATCCACTATAATAAAAAAAAATCAGTATGTTCTGAAGATCATTAGAATCACCCAGAAAATAAATACTCGTCACTTTAAATGTTTGTAGTGTGTATCACACATTTTATGTATTTTATATGTTTATAAATTACTCATATAACGTAAAATGTAATCTAATTTTAAATATATAAATATATAAATTTAATTAGAATCATCTTAGGTTTTAAATTATGTCACCTCAAACATTGCTCTTTCTGGTCATAAACACAATTCAAGATAAAACATTTGCAGAAGGAACCTGCAACCCACACTTACAATCAGTGCAATATTTTTCTAATATTTAATATTTGTTTAGTACTTAAATTACATTTTTAGATCACTAATAACATCATATAACAGTTCACTAAATTCGCTTCTTTCAAAGGCACTAACTATTTCTGCTTAATTCTTATCCATAAGTCATAACCACAAACCCATTCTGTTTACACAAGTTGTTAGTTTTACCATAAAATTGTCACAATTAACGAATTATATACCTATAATATAATATTATATTATGTATCTATCGTGGTTATAAGTGAATGTTATATTGTAATAACTAATAATTTTCAAACAGTAGTGATATTGGCAAAAGCTCATTAAGTATATTACCATGGAGTATATTATATCGTACAATAATGATATTACAATTATATTACAAAGTAAAAAAACAAAATACAAAATTCGCATGTAATATGTATTAATTATATTAATTAAATCGAAGCATTTAACAGCAGAACTTCACATCACTTCTGTATAGATCTAAATAATTGCCTACGGTATAAAAATAATGTACGAACTCGGCAAACTGTTTTTATTCAAATTCGTAGATTACATTTTTGGATGACTCGTGTAGTATACGAAATAGGTCAGTTTGCAGGCACCAGATGGTATTATTTATTTTAATGAATAGTAGCGTATTATAATTATAAGTGAGACGTTATGATAAATGAGACGACTAGGTGTTAAATAACATCTCGCGATAATCGATTTGTAACAAAATATTACTGCAGACACTATCGTTACTGCGACGCATTAAACTGGTGCATCATTAATAAGAGTGGGTTCATTTTGATATAGGTACCTAGTTATATACCTGAGACGTTAGATAATTATTACAGGCATACAGTCGAGGAATGAATAGTGACTTTAAATAATTATCGTACCGAACAGTGGATAGATGATGTGACGTTTTTATTTGGAGTAAAACGAGTCCTCCTCGACTTGGTTTAAAATGTGATTATCTGTATTTATAGTATTATTGTGAAATCAAAAATCGTCTCGAATAGGAGGGTGTCACTTATCGAAGCCTTTTTTTGTCCATTATAAAATACATATTTCACAATCTGTACCTAAGTTTAAATGCTTACAATGAGCTAAATTGATGTATTAATTAAACAGGTGGTTATTTAGAATTGCTTGAAGAATCCATCTAAAGTGGAACTTTATGGCATATGTTTGTATATCAATCAATTAGGAGATCGCTGCACCATTTTCGATTTAGTCGTCTTCCAGGGTCACCTGGGGTCACCTAGGATGGTAAGAGCAGATAGTTCGGAGATGAGAGAGGATTGCGATGGTTGTGGATGTTGGACAGAAGTCGTTTGTAGAAGTTTTTATAGCTACATTTTGTACAGTTTAAATTGAGAGGTCTTTGTGTAGAGTGTGGTTTGAGACATAAAAGGGTGCTTTAGTAATTTGACGGAGACATTTGGATTTTATTAATGTTCGAGGGTTTGGCTGAGCCCCAGAGTCGTATTCCATTGGTTCATATTGGCTTTAAAAAAGTTTATAAAGATGAGTTTTATTTTTCAAGTTAATATATGTTTAGATGTAACAATAGACGTCGTAATTGTCGAGAACCATGGTTATTCAAAGCAAGGGTTGCGTATGCAGGTTGCCCATGTTAATCTACTATATAGATGTATGGCTAAAAAATTTACATTTTGAGCAGTAGAAAGAGGAAGAATATCCAATATTATGATAAGATAGTATTTTGACCTGAGGGTGAATGTGAATAGATAAGTTTATCGAAACCTAAAATTATATAATACATTTACGATATTTACCAATATCAAAATCAGTTTGAACGGATGTGAGGATGAGACTTATCTTTGAAGTTGAAATAATAGTTAATATGTAATTACTTTTGAAAATATTCTAAGAGTTTTACAATTAAAATTTCAGATGGTATGGTGAAGGTGTTTTCACAAACTCCGTTTGATCACTTCTGAATGCTTCCTGTTTTAGACCCTATATTTATGTCGTCCAGCCAAAGAGATAAATTATGTACATTCTTCTCTCTTATTATGACAATGTCCAATTCAATGTAAGTCTCAGAATAGGTAAATCTCCTACTCAGCAGATGTCACGACAATTTGGGCTAGCATTCCATTTCCATATAATCGAATACAATTTTTTACATGAAATTGAGCAGAAATAACTTAATATTCATCATATTGATGACATTTTATTTGGAATAATTATATTCAGTTGTGACCTACTTATAAGTGTATACATATGCAGCTAAACCTCCTTATAACGGATTCCCTAAAAGACGGAAATCTCCTTACAACGGAAAATAACAAAGGTCCTGTATAACCTATATATCCCACCAAAAACATATATGTAAAATGAGAGCCAAGTTCAATACTATAATATATGCCTTGGTTGTTGACTTCAACAACAAAAGAAGTGAGATCTAAATGGGTGCCAAGTTAGGATAATATATTGAAGCCTAAGGTGTGACTTGGCTACTTTTCATATACGAATTATTATTATAAGTACCTACTAAAACAGTAATGGAAGAGTGAAGATGATTTTCCGAAGAATAAAATAAGAACTCAAAGCTTTAGAACTTGCAAATGCTATAATATATAATTCGTAGCCAAGTCAGACCTTAGGCTTTAATATATTATCCTAACTTGGCACCCATTTAGATCTCACTTCTTTTGTCGTTGAAGTCAACAACCAAGGCATATATTATAGTATTGAACTTGGCTCTCATTTTACATATTTTTTGTTTTTGGTGGGATATCATTACTTTTTGTATGTAAATTATTATAACCTAACCTAACCTAGCCATGACGTATTCTATAAATAAAGTTTATTACTATATAATATAATTCAGTTACTAATATTAATAATAATATTTATTATAAAATATTTTCCGTTGTATATACAGAGTATAAAATATATGTAAAATTAATATACAATTATTTTAACTCTTTTTGAGTATATTTTAATTATCATAATTTTATTGACTGTAGTTTCTACTGTTGGGTGGATAATTCATAATTTGTAAGAATAATTATTTAATTATTTTAATTGTAATATTTAAAAAAAATAATATTAATTACATACATAGATAGAAAAAAAAGTATGTTGCTGCGCGCGGGTCGACAATATCGACACATATTCGGCTAGTCGTATTTTTGGAGCGGCGATACGGGAAAGGTTATTTAAGTCAACATTACATTACATTACATTAAATTAGAGGCAATTCATTAATAAATTGAAAAATTAAACATACTAGATAAAATAATTGCAAAATTATAATAAAATCAATTGATTAAAAAATTAAAAATTAAAAAATGTTAAATTAAAAATTTTCAAGTTTCTGATTTTTTCCTTTGTATTTAACCTTTGTACCTAACTACCTATCTGTATGCCAAATTTGAACTTTCTAGGTCATCTGGAACTGGGTTAGAATTTTGATCTATAGGTAAGTCAGTGATAAAAATGACGATTTTCGGACGTTAATATCTAAATAACGGTTTAAAGTGTGTTTATGAAATTTAGAGCACATATGTATCTCGTTAGTCTCAATATATGAGCCAAATTTGACATGTTTATGTGGAATAGTTTTTGAGTTATGAGGGGGTCAAAAGTAGCTCCAAATGGTTCGTGTAATATTACACACGGTGCTGCTCGCCAGTTCTGTTAGCTAGAACTTGGCTTGACACGCTACCGCGTGTCTAGATCTCTTATATTATAGTCTCATCCTTATAGTAGTGAAATTCCTTTATAACGATAGAAAATCGGTTGGTACTCATTCCGTTATAAGGAGGTTTTACTGTTTATCTTAAGTGTTTGATTTTTATGCTTAGTGAAATATACATGATGCAATATAAGTACCTAACATTATTAATATCTAATTCTTAAGTAAATACCTATTTATTACCGAATTAATTTTTTTTTTTCAAAATCACTGATTTTATGGAATTTAAATAATAAATAACCGTCCTATGATACCTATGACGTGGTAATATAGACAATATGTATAACACAAAACATAATACATTATTCCTAATTTTGTTGTTAAAATATGCAATAATATAGTTTTACATATTTTACTTAAAATATTCACCAATATGCAGTATAAAATAGATCATTTTTAGAGTTATAATAATATTATGAGATGATTTGTGGACATAACTAAACAATTTTTTTAAGAGACTATGCTACCTTTGTATACTTGTCTTTTTTACGTTACGGTATTTTTTTACTTGTTAAAGCACTTACACAAATACACCTCACAAATATTGGTAATTGCCATTTTATAAATCTAGCTAAAAACGTAATATTAAATTTTTATAAAACCACCGTTATTATGTCTGCAAAATATTTGAAAATAACTATCACGTACCTATACTTAATAAGGTTTTACATTTTTATTACGATTTCGTAGCGAGAAAAATATTTAAAAATGCATAAATTAGTCGACTATTGGAATTTTTATTATTGTTCAGGTTAAATTATACAATAATAAATATAGAACGTTATAGTATTCTTCGCATATATTTATATATAAAATAATAATACGTTTAAATTGTTAGTTATTTTTTGCCAAGGTAATTCAAATAAAGTTTAAAAAGAGAGAGACCGTTTTTCTATTTCTCGGTGGACTTTTAATCCCAGGCCTTTGTGAACCGCATAACATTCATATAGCGTACGAATTGCGCACGAATTCCTATTCGAAAACGGGACAGAAATAATTATACGATTGTTTAAAATATTATTATTGTTAGAGCAACGTGGCCAGCCATTTATCGTCAGTCGAAGACAATAACAGTATTATGGGTGTTTTAAAAAATACAAATGAAATCTCCGGTGTTTATTGTACACTATAATAATATTATGTATAACTGCAGCCAAACAGTACCGCCGTACACAGTACAATATGAATGTTATGATCTTAGTTCTAAACTTGTTTTTTAAATTGTTTAACAGGATGTCAGAGCACTATTAATATTATTGTTTTCTCTCTCTGATCCAATATATAGAAATAACGTTTAAGAAAATAATGGGTTTTCCATCTAATTTGAATGATCATTACACTCAAAGACTTAGAGTAAAATCATCTCATACAAAAATTGTATAGAAAAGTGTTTTGGAGGGTCTTTGAAACATATATTGTCCCCAAAAAATATACTACCTATAACCCATTTAAATTAAAAAAAAAATATTTTTTATTTTCAAAATTAAATAATAAAGAAATCAATTACTTTAATCCTTGAAAGTATTTTATAACTTTTAGTTGTTGATTTTCCTTTAATAGATTATTTAAAAAAAAATAAAAAACGATTTAGCGTGAACGCATTTTATCAAGGTAACATAATGTGGGTCAGAGAGATAAAACAAAATATTCACTGACGTCAATTAGTCTGCACAATATTATTAATAGGTGAAATTGACTTTTCTTGGTTTGATATTAGCGTATTGAACAATAGTTTTCCGTGTATGCAAATCGTAACATTTTTCACTTCCAATATATTTTAATATTTTAATATCGCAATAATCGATTTTATCTCATCGCAATACACAGTATTTCTTAAATAGTATTTAATTTAAAAATTAATATGATAGTGTGATAGTAAATACAATTATTTAAAAAAGTTCTAAAATAAGCAATACCATATTTTCCATTATAATTGTGGTAGTTGCACCGTTTGCGCCGTTTTGGTTATAAATCTGATTATCTGAAACACCGTGACGAGCAGACTCGGTATATTAATAAATGACCACTGCTGTCAGCTCCAGTGATTTTCTAAAGTTTTCGTCGAATATTAATGAAGACGATGTTGACGACGGTGGCGTTTAAACCGTATACATAATTTACCCATATATTGCTGCATGCGCACATTTTGGTAACCTACGGTTACAGTGTTCGTTGCGGTTACCTATCTATTTATCTATTGACTCTTGTGATAGACTCACATAATATGATGTACAAAATTAATCGTTTCAAATTCGAAGAGGGAGCAAACATTATAGATGTAGCAATAGGACTTACAAAAGTAATTTTATCGCTCCTATTGGATTATGGGAGCATTATATTATATTATATAACACATGTTTTTTTTGAAAAAAATTATAATTTATTTATAACCAGTCACTTATAAAGTAGGTGGGTGGATTATTTTATATTGATGATTATGACTAATAACCCTCCTCTCTCGAAATTGGTGTTAAGTTACGAACTTGTAAAATGAGTATGGGAAAGAAAATCTAGCTAATAATATGATGTTAAACAAATGTGTTACATAGTAATAAAAAAATGTAGGTATAGGTTTTTTTCTTTTAATAATTATTTCTGATTATAACTTATAAATTATAATATAAATAATATTAATAATAATAATAAAATGATATTGATAATCGTGTATATCGATGTATTGGCTAGTTCATGCAAGTATAAGTGTGAGTAAGTAACTGTTTATGGTTAAACAATATTTGTTGAACAATAACTAACAAGAAACACCAAAACTTTCAAAACGACATAACTTCATAGAAATTAACTACATAATATAGTAGGTACGTATTTTTTTACAACTATGTTTAGTATATTTTTCTGTTTACCTATTCGATTGTATCATTTTCACTTAAAACCAACATCGTAAATCTTGTATTATTTTATACTTCAAAACAAAATATTTACCAAGATAACCAACAGTAAACAAACCACACAGTACGCACACAATAGAGTTTTACAAATTAGGCAAAACTAAAACTATAAGTTATAAAAATTCATATGTATAGTAATTTATTATATTATACATAATAACACTATACTATACATCGTAGTTTGTATCACCTATTTAAACAATAATAAAGGTACAACAAATAAAATTAATTTTCTTAAAATGGTATACAAAATAAATAAGCATTCATAAATACTTTTGAAAAATATCGATAAAAAACAAAATAGGTCTGAAAATACTAAATGACGGCAATAATATTGAAAATAGTAGACTATAAATTGTAAAGTTTATTTTATTAAATTTGCCAAAAAGAATTAGAACAAGAATTAAAAAATACTGTTCTATAATTTGACCTATTTCGTGTTCCGTTATTTAAATGTTGTTAAACTATAAAAATAAAAATTTTAAATTAAATTGTTAATTGACTAACTGTGAGGGGGGGGAGGGTATGGAAGCGGGATAGATACCATACTTTTACATATTATGTAATTGTGGGGGATATCCAAAACATTATACATACACATACGACCACTATTACAAAACCATTTATAGATATATCGATGATATCCATTGAATATAAAATTTAATATATAATATATACATTATACATACACATACGACCACTATTATAAAACCATTTATAGATATATCGATGATATTCATTGCGTATAAAATTTAATTTTTATTCCCTACTTTCCTATTGCAGCTCTAAAATAATTGTTGTAACTACTTTGATTTTCATTCGTTCCTGTTTTTTTTCATATATATATAGATACTAGATATATTATGCTAGTATTAGGTTCAACATAGATTAGTCAACATATTGCCGTCTACATGAATACCTAAATACTTATATTTTATTTAGTAGTAAAATAAAACATAGAACTATGCTTAATAGTTTAAATTTCTAATTTTATTAATAAACTACACTTATTGTTTTTTATTAGAACTCGAACATTGGTTTCTTATTATTTGTCGTTGTCGTTAGAATAACGCTCTAGAAAATATCCCTGATGTCATAAAACTACGCGGATGATTGGTAGATAAAATATGTATTCGTACTATAACATATTTTATTATGATGAAGAGCATGACAGCGGTGTACCCGATTTGCCTATCCAAAACGCCGTGTGATCGTGATTTTTTTTGTTGACACCCATTAAGTAAACACTATTATAATAATTTCATCATCACACGTACCATGAAAATAATAAAAATTGACACAATGATGGGACATAAAAATAAAAAATTCGTGTCAAAATCGTGCGCCGAGAGAATATATATACTTAAGTCATCGGTTGTCACATTTTATTCGATAATTGTAAGAAAATTCTTTAGTCACCTTCCATGTCAAAAAGAGATTTATCCGTCACACGGCTATTAAAGTATGGACTATGCACCCAAAATGATT
This sequence comes from Macrosiphum euphorbiae, assembly GCA_949089665.1. Taxonomy (NCBI): domain Eukaryota; kingdom Metazoa; phylum Arthropoda; class Insecta; order Hemiptera; family Aphididae; genus Macrosiphum; species Macrosiphum euphorbiae. The sequence goes on along the minus strand of CARXXK010000002.1, from coordinate 20,886,541 downwards.
AATTGGACACAAAATAAATAATCTACTCTCAGTGCATAACAATAATAATTATTGGTCGATGGTAAAAATGTTGTCGAGAGTAAAAATGGCAATCGAAATCATCTGTATAATTAATATATTAATACGTATTGTTATCACAATGTTGACAATCTATACAGTATATTCTAAAATAGGTATACTGTATAATATAGGTATAGTAAGTTATATTTGACTAATAAGTTGTGTTTGGTTTGTATTTCCACAGCCACAGAGATTTGAAACCGGAAAACTTGTTGCTAGACGAAAAGACCAACATCAAAATCGCTGACTTCGGTATGGCGTCCTTGCAGCCCAACGGCAGCATGCTCGAGACCAGTTGTGGTTCTCCGCACTACGCTTGCCCTGAAGTCATCCGAGTAAGATATTTTTTCTCCGATGTACATAATATTATACAAACTACCTATACAAACCCTAAAAGCGTGACGATTATTTTACACTACACTGCAATGGTGGCTAGTTCAAATGAATTTCGGCGCTAACGTTATGCGTTCCAACTTCCAGATATACAAGAAATAAAATTTGAGACTTTTTAATGAACCATCAATACATAATTAATGTGACGATTTTCTCTCTTTGTTTCGAGAGAAGTCTCGGTGGAATATTCAAAGTGTGCGATGGGTGGATCGTCTCAGGGGCCCTTTGAGATCCCTCTTTTCTTTGAATTCGGGTCTTGTTTTTTATTTTTTAATGTATTTTAATTGCATCTTTATATATAACAATATAACAGTGAAATGAGTATTAAAAAAATGTTCCATAAAATATATTGTGATCACCACCCTTTTAATGCGTTTCAGATACTGGAGTGTTTTTCCTTTGATGATTATAATTATAATAACACAATTATAAGAATATCATACTAAAGAATTGTTGTGGTAAAGTTCCTTATAAGCGACGATACCTATATTTAAACCATAATACTTGAATCTATTCAGCTGTCTGTTCCCCCAAGTACTTATACTTATACGTATAATATTAAGTACTTAAAACCTTGTGATTTTTGTTTTTATAAAAAAAAAATCGACATCGATACCATTCACTTTCAGAGGAAAAGCTTCAATGCTTCCATACACATCTTAGTATGAACTATGAACCTATGTATTGTTTTTAAGTATTTGAGTAAAAGTATATGAATACTTTAAATTGAAACGTTTGTGTTAGGGCGAGTGTGCAAACATATTGTAATGTTTTTGCGCAATTTTTAATAATAATATTCTGCAATATTTTATACAATGCATTTTTCCCGAATTTTAATAGTCTCGTGACTGTCTATGAATTTTACTGGTATGATTAAACATTCGTTGTGCTTTTTTATTATTAAAAATCCCAAATCAAGTTTAAAAAGAGTATTATTTAATCCTTTTAATGTATTAATTGTTTTACATTTTATATTTGAAGTAGTTGTAATACAACATAGGTATTCAGGTGCAATGAACACATACTATAATAAATTATTATAAGTGCAATTCACAAAATAACGCTTATATAACGACTTTACGTTTCCAATAGTCGAGCAAAGTGACAAGGCGCCAGTAGTTGTTTAGGTCGAGGAGACGTTGTAAAAATAATAACTCAGGAACAATGATTATTTTATTGACTTTCATATCAAGACAATATCACACCATAAATAAACAAACTGTAAATATTAAGAACCCGTCATGATAACGAGTTGATGGAGGCTGATTACCCGACGTCGGTAACTGAGATTTCTCATAGAGAAATGAAAACCCCCACCAGTATTCCTATTCCCCCTGCCTGGTAAAATGAAACAAATTTGACCTTGCCTCGTAATTAAATTTATACCTACTTTATTATTCTGTTAAATGGATTGACCTACTAGAATAGGGTCGCAACTAGTCTATTCTACGAATACTATAGCAAAAAAAGAAAAGAATTTGACATTCAAGCATATCTTATTAAATTAAAATGTGTAAAAGAAATTATATTTTATTTAAATACGATGAAACCAAATTATTGATTGACCATATTCTAAGTGGGTAGATCAGCATAAACTCGCATTATCTCCTATAACGACACTGACTCTAACACAACTGATAATTGTTTACTGAACTCACTAATACATTTTACAATCATAATATTGATTTATTTAATAAATATTAATCAATATTGTTTCCCACTCTATTGTATCCTGCTCACACAATACACAAATACTTTATAAAAAACTCACCCAAGCACACTTATCTTATTCGGATAAAAAGAAAATTCACCATTCACTCAAACACATTATACGTTCATTATCAAACCTTTTTTTTAAATACTTTTGTTATCAAGTATTTACATTTTATTTTGGTGGCTCATTATTTATTTTATTTTTTCAATAATTATTTCGTGATTCATGATTAAAGTTTAAATCCAACAGTAATACAACAAATAATCGAGTTGGTTTATAATGGTTTATTGATTTCATTAATTATAAGGTAAATATGGAAAAATGTAATTTACCATTGAGCCTATATTGACCTATTAGTTATGATCTTGGTACGGCACATTAATTGTTACAAAAATAATGACTATTCAAAAAAACAATATAATATAGGTAATATTTAAATTGATGTATTTATTTTTAAGTATTTCGGCGTTTTGTATAAAATACGTTCGAATATTATTCAATGATTGATGATTCTTTTGAATACCTATAATATCGTCAAAATATTTCGTCACAACTACTCGGAACTTACACAGTCTGTTTGTAACTAACATGATTTTCAGGGCGAGAAATACGACGGGCGGAAAGCGGACGTTTGGTCGTGTGGTGTAATACTGTACGCACTGCTTGTCGGCGCGCTGCCATTCGACGACGACAACTTGCGCCAACTGTTGGAAAAGGTGAAAAAGGGCGTTTTCCACATACCGCATTTCGTGCCACCGGATTGTCAAAACTTGCTCCGAGGCATGATCGAAGTCAACCCGGAAAAACGGTTAACCGTAAGTGTTCCAAAACTATAAAATATTCAGCGTGGAGGAATCGTACTCGACATATTATATAATTAGGCAGTGAGGTGGTGTCATTTGGAGAATTTTTTTGGTGGGGGGGGGGGGGGTGATAAATGTTTTTACATATTGTGTGTACACATTTAGTGAGGAGGAATATTGACATCATTCTGCCCCTCAAATAATTCACCAACTATATACATATATACATATATTTAGCAGTACTTAAGGTTTTGTAAGACGTTGAAATTAGTGAAAATAATTTAATATAAAGTTACGATTCATATTTTATACTGTAATGACTAATGAGCAAAATTTAAAGTGTACCTTTTATAGAATAAATATTTGAAGACAAATCAATAATTACATAAAACGCACACAGAAAATAACATTCAAGCTGTTGCATAACGCTTTAAAATAATTAGTAATAAATACAAACAACTGACATGATAGCAAGAACTTTTATTTCTGTATTATCGTGTCCATAAAGTACAAAAACACAACCATCATAATATTTAGAATATCAAGTGTATGATAGAAGGATAGTGTTATGATAAGTAATTCAAACGTAAATTCTATATGATAGCAAAAATAATACAAACAGAAGCAAAAATTACATTTTTTGTTTTTATTGTTTTGGTTTTTGAGTTCTATTTTATTTTTTTTTTTTTACTCCTAATTTTATTGTTTTATACAAATAAAAACCAAGATAATTCTCAAATCTTTGACCAAAAAAAATTATTGTGTATTTAATCTTATTATCATATTATATCGTACTCTCTAATTTTGCCTGTATTATCTACTCTATATCATACAAAATTGAATACCTATATGTTTTTGACTACCCACATATGTAATTGCTACCTACAGCGAAGATCCTTCCAAATTACGTTTATATAATATCCTTATAATATTGTATAATTAAATGGTTTAAATTAAACCCTTAAAGTATACTATTCAAATTAAGTTTAAAAAATATGAACAACTGCTGACTTTCTTAAAAAATACACTGACGTAAATCTAAAATTTAAAAAGACAACATAAATTAAAATGGGTTTAAGATTAATCTTAAAAGAGAAATAAAAAATTAATTCCCAGAATAATTTAGAAAATATGTCAATTAACTTAAATCTTTTTAGAGAATTCAAATTCAATTACCTATTCTAAGTGGACGTAATTTTGTCAGGTTTATTTAGCTGGCCTAAATCATGACATAAATACGCGGCTTCCAACCTGCACCTTAACATTTATATTTTTTCCTTCTTTTCCTCATATCTATTATAGAGGTGATGGGCCCACCCGGTGAACCGTTACTGCTATTTTTGGTTATTACTCTGTTTAATATTCTTATACGGAAATGTGAAATGTGAAAATGACTACTTTTTCGCGGGTACTTGTTTAAAAAAAAATAATAAGTGTTCTCAGCACCACACTGAAGTTGTTTTCGAGTAATAACCTGAAAAGGTAGTTATATTTTATTGTTATGATATGATGAAGATTGACGGATTTCGCATTTCAATACCTACCTAATGGGTTATAAATAATTATCAACTTTACAAACATTTTACCGTTCGTGATTATGTTATCAAGTCCACCTATCTAATTTATTATACAAACATTTTTTTCGGTACATATTTTCTTTTGTGTGAACCAATAAATATGTATTTACTTATGTTTCAGTTGAAAGACATAAACAAACACTCGTGGGTTATCGCCGGAGGTAAAGGAGAAGTGCACTTAGGAATGTCAATGATAGACGTCATACAAACCCACATAATTCCGTCCTCAAATGACTTAGACACCGACGTTCTTCAAGCCATATCAAGTTTAGGCTGTTTCAAAGACCGAGAAAAACTCACCGCCGCTTTGTTGAGTGTCGAGTAAGTATAGTGCTATTGAATTGAACGCGCTCAGAAAATCTGAACCGAAAGAGAAACAAAATCATCGCAAACAACCACTGATTCTCACGCCGTTTATTAGAACCTCCATTATGTTATTTATATTAAATTATTATAATCAATGTACAAACATTATTATGTACACTGAACGAACTCGGTGCATAAAAGCGACTAACGTAATATTATTTATATTTAGTCGAGGTGTCATTATAATATTATATAATTTGTTTGAATGGGAACGTAATCGAGTATGAGCGATTTGTAGTAATAATAATTATCAGTTTGTTTTGTCACGCTATAATATAATCTGCCGTGAAATCGATTAAACAGTGATAATTCAAAATTAATAAATAATATCAAAATATGAATAATAATACCTACTTACATTTTCGAATGGAATTCCAATAACTACGGACGACGTGAAGTGTACATTAAAATGCATTATCCGGTTCACATAATGTAATGACGATCGCAAACAAACAAATATTGTCAAACACATAAATACATTATAATGCGAATTATATTAGGTACCTTCTCCGTATTTTCATTTAATGTTCGATACGTTTATTGGAAAATGTGTTTGGGACAAAAGCTGGGGATTTTAATGTTAATTTTGTTATTTTTCGAATAGTCATAACACTGAAAAAGTGATATATTTCCTATTGCTCGAGCGCAAAAAACGACGACCGGCTAATGAGGACGACACAGTTGCAGTAAAAAACACCAAAAACAGCTTCGATCCTCCGAAAAAGCGAGTTGATACGTGTAAAATGATCGACGACATCGATAGTAATTTTTCTCAGATCAGTGCTGGATCTCCTGCTACACCTCGAAAACAAATGTTGCAGTAAGTAAAATAAATTGATTTTATCAAGAGTCGTATATATATAATATATATATATTATTGTAAATAGGTGCATGACTTAGGACGTTATAAAAATATAATTGGTATGACTGACAAATCTTTAACTATATTTTGTTTCCAAGGATCTGGTACCTGGACCTCTCGAAAAATGTTTCAAAATCTTAAATACATTTTACAAATAAATATTGACTATTGGTGCAAATTGTATTTACAATTTGTGGGGGAGGAAGATTTTAATTTAGAGATAAACATTTTTTCACATTTTAATAATGAGGTAAAATGTACAGGTTTTTTTTTTTTGGGAGGGGGGGGCAACAACGGTTAGGAAAGGCTTAGTAAAGATAACTTTATATTTTCGTTGAAATATTTTTAAAAACATTGTAAAAACTTCGTCATCATTTTACAACTTATTAAACACTGGTCAATAAATGGAGACTGTTTCATGAATCTAAAAAGGCGTCAGTCATCAGCTAATTGACCAACATGTTATATAATGTCCTACACTATAAGCATTTCATTTTAAAAAAAATATATTAAAAATTGAGTTGAGAATGTCAAGGGACACGGTTCTTCTACGCCGCCACCCCTTCTTAGATGAATTGAAGCAAAGACGTATAATTATTAGAATTATACTACTACTTATCCTACTGATAATCGCAGGATAATCTGCGCAGGACTGTTTCAACACGTATAAACCTGCTAAATCATGAGTGGTTTTCAATAGACATATCGTGGTGAACTTGGACTTAGGAGGAAGAGTGAAAGGGTGTGTAGACGCTCTTGTAGCACTCTATGACGACTAAAACTAAATATGTATACAGTTATGCGGGGCATGAAACAAAAGAGAAAATATAGGTACCTACCTCTTATCTATACAATATACTATTGATACGTACCTATTGTTTGGATATTGTCTATAGTTCGTTATTGAACCGTAGTGTAGCAACGAAAACTTATCGTTCGATGTAATGTTTTGATTGTTTTTCGCATTGAGTAGTCAACCATTTCCGTGGTATAGTCAAAGGCGTCTGTGGAGTGGGGCTGAGTGGCGCCGAGGGTGGTTGTGTATAGAGTCAGCACAGAATTGACTAAAGCCCCTTCAAAAATATCAATCCATTAGTCATTACTGTGCATGTAAATGTTTATTTATCATTATTATTATTTTGTTTGTTTGTTTGCTGTTGTTGTTGTAGTTGGTATAAAATAGACGTTAGGTATTATATATTTTTATTACCAAAAGAGATCGTTGTAGCGACAACAAAGAGACAGCTTGCACTTATAAATGATGAAATGATTGGAGTGGTATAAATTGTTTTTATTTCTTAAACGTTTTGAGTGAAGAATAAAATATCAATTTTACGACGATGGCGTTTTCGTTTATACCTATTTATTATTCCGAGTACCTACCTATTACAACAACTGAAAAATATCTTAATGCCCATGGTGTATCTTCATCCACGTATTTAAAATTACGACCTATCAATTTAGATGCAATATTATTGTATACTTAGAACATAATCGTTTTGAACGTATGGAAAATTCGCTTATTCGCAAAAATAATGTAGCTAGTATTGTACACAAAATTTCAAAAATGTTGTTCATATTTTTAAAAATTCAATAGCAACATTTAATGTATTATTCTACGTATTTGTATGACATCAATCGGTATACACATTAATTTGTTCGTTGTACAAATAATGCAAACATAATTGTGTGTGTGCTTTTACCAAACATTATTCACTTATGTTTTCCACCTTTAAATAAAAGCACTATTTAAAAAAAATATTATTCAATTTAATTTATGATTTAGTGAAAGTCCCATGTAAAACATTTTAAAAGGTGTTCAGAAATTGAAAACAGTCGTGTGACATCGTTGGACCGAACACTTAGGACTAACCACCCACCCATGACATTATCTAATACATATAAGTAATGATGATTGAAATAATTAGATACTGTATAGTATAGGTGTATACTAATAGACTACAGATGACAACATTTGAACTTCAAATGGTTATAAATAAAATCGTGCTTCTAAGTAATTATCGTTAATATTTCCAATAGCTATAATAACAATACTTATGAAGAACTTATATACAATTTCTACAGAACAGATTTTATTGAATAATTACTTATGAATTTTTTTGCAAACTATATATCGTCGGCCTAATTCGCAAAGGTCGTATGTTCAAAATTACAAATTGTTCAGGAGAAGAAAAAAACGTTTTACGGCCATATTATTAATTGGAGATACGACGATTTCTAATTATCAATTTCATGGAGGATAATATTATGAAATCGGAAATTTGATTGTATCAACAGACGCAGTTTTTTTTCTTTATTTAATGAGTAAATAATCCCAAAATGACAAAAAATGGAGATACGACTTTTGCGAATTAGGCCGACGATATCATATTATATAACCATAAAAATTCTAATATTGACATTTTATGAGTATAAAATATAAAATCTATATCTATGGTTATTGTTTTTTTAATTACAACAAAATAAGTAATTTTATTTTATCCAAAACATTTATTGCATAAAAATGACGATTTTACAATATTTTTTTTTCGCAATTATTTAGAAGAGTACTGGGAATTTACTGAAGTTGAAAATTAATGTATTTTTTCTACTACAAAAAGTGTCTCCGACACATAAAAAATGAATATTCATTAATCATTATTGTTTAATCAATACATTGTCCGCACCACTGAGAATTTATAATATATTAATAGTTAAGATCGATAAACCTATTACCTAAATCATTGTGCGACATTTTTACATGGCAACAACGCCATCTTTCTTAAACTTGATCGTACTTTAAATCAAAATCAAATTATATTCCTTGATGTGATATTTTTTATTTTAATACCAAATTGAAAATAATATATTATTTTATCGATGCGACTAATGATATCGTACGCTGTTCACGAGATGACCATAACTACTTTAATACATTAAAATATAATCTTTTGAGTACCACAATGATTATACCTATAGTCTGTTCTCGTGTACGGTGTATAACTAATGGCGCCTGGCAAATCGCGTAAAACTTTGTAACTTATAAGGTTTGTAACGTTAATTTTTTTTCTCCACCGCAGAAATCGCATCTACTACAGGAGAGGAAGTTACAACAATGTAAGTTCTGCGGGCGGCAACATGTGCAGCGGTTCGAGCTTAGCCAGTTCTTCGACCTTAGCTGGTATATTATCACCCCTTCCCCAAAGGTAACGTATACGGGAAAAAGGGAAAACGATTTCGTTTTCGGTTTTAACGGGCCCGCCGGCGTTTTACGACTGTTAGGTCAAACAACTCAAACTATCGTTACCACAATCACCACAAGAGCCAGCAGTCGAAGAACTCATCGATTTCCCCTCACGGCAATTACATTTCAGCGCACAACCAGACGTTGGACACGAACAGCTCGTGCTCGGCAGCCGTACCCCCGTCGCCCGTGCACCACGCGAAGCAGGCAAAAGTCGAAGTGCCTTCGTCTCCTAACCACAGTAAATCCAAACACCAATACAATATAATATTATAAATACATTAATAATATAATAAATAATAATAATTACTATATCGACAGAAACGAGCGGATTAATTAAACGCACAATAACATGTGATTATAACGCGCACGTGTGATTATTTTTTCAGTGGTCATCTGCACGCCCCCGGGGTCGCCTCAACACCTGTCTAACCATTGGAAATCGAGACTTACGTCGATACGCAATAGCGTACTGGGGTCGCCGAAATTCCACAGGCGTAAACCTCAAAGTAATTGCGTTTTGTCGTGATGTACACGTGCTTGCTATAATATTGTAAATTATTTAACTAGATTAAACGGGACACAAAGATGGGCCGCCCCATTTCCCAGTAAAATTTTTTTTTTTTTTTGATCATTGAGTAAAATAGTTAGATTTATGTTTGATTTTTTGATTAACTTAATTATTATCTAGCTTAAATTAGTACACTGTACATAATAACGTAGTTTTAGCGTTTTCCAGTTGATTAACAACATTTTACGTCAAGTTTAACTCGTGTTTATAGATATTAGCATATTATAATAATTAATAATCGTGAAATTAAAATTCGGTGCGAACTTAGTAGACGCTCGATCGTGTGATTGCCCAACCTCCGGAATGAGTGTTGGGCAATAAACGTTTACTCGGTTTAGTTTTTTGTTGCGAACTTAATCATTTTGAACTTTGTAGATTGTGCCCCTAACACGTTTTATAAATTTGTGCGTTTCTTTTTATTTATGCAAACAGTGGACATGGACACGCCGTATAAACCTACACCTGAATCTTCACCGGAACTAACGAAAAAATCGTGGTTCGGAAGTTTAATGGCTTCTGAAAAAGACGAGACGTTCACTATTTTGATAACAGGAAAACCTTTATCCACTGTAAAGGCTGACTTAATCCACGCTTTGCTTTCGGTAAGTAGTATGAAATAAAGTTATTATCGCCAACGTCGCCGAGACAATTGAAAGAGAAATGGAAAATTATTTATAATAAGTATATATAATTACCTATTGAATATTATATTATATTGATCGCAGTCAGTGGCGTAACATAAACTATTAAAGTGATTTTTTTTATTTTTGAGGGGAGGGCAAAATGTAATTCTTTAATATTTTTTACTTATGTAGTAGCTATTAATTGTATAATTAATTACAAAACATTAACTATAACAATATAAATATTTTAATGACAAATCTAGTAATTATGTAAAACGTACACTGCAGATAAATGGTATTCAAACTCAAGAATAATTCACTGAAACGCAAAAGTGTTGTTATATATTTAATGAATTAGTGTTTAAAACAGGAGGCCAAAACTATATGTCTCCCCCCCCCCCTACTTTAGTAATATGTCAGAAAACAACTGCTCCCTTCCCCCCCCCTCACCCGTATTACATTTATGATCGCAGTATTGTTATTGTTCGTGGAAATTTCATGTTTGCTGCAGTCATAATTATAACAAAAAAAATATTAATAACACTCACCGCTTTTGCCATATTTTTTTAATGTCATTTTTAAACTGTTGTATACCTATATAGTTGGGTCACTTCGTCACAGTAGGACGCTCCTACATACATATTATGTTACAACCTACAAAAAAAAATGAGTATGAACGATGTTCATAAGCGTATTCGTTTAGTATGTATAGGCTCATATTATTAAAGTGGTCCTCTGGGTATAAAAAATATGAAAAAAAAACTCCAACAGATTCTTATGTCAACCGATGTTACTATACACAGCAGATGTATGGCGTAAATGCGCTTTGAGCTGCACAACTTTTGACTTTATTTGTTATTCAGTTATATATTTTGCCATACAGTGATCATCTAAAAAGCACACAGAAAAATAATATTCAAGCTCAAGAATAATTGTCTACAAAACCAAAGTATCGTACCTATTCAAAGAATTTAAAATAGGAGCCCAACACGATAATATGATGTTTGCCCTTATCACTATAATAGTAAATAACTATAGCCCCCCTTCGGTCCACCCCCTCCCCACCTAGATTGTGCTTATGATCGCAGTATTATTGATAGAGTTCGAGAAAATTTGTTGTTTTCGTGTCGGCTGCAATCATAATAATTAATATTAATAACACTCGTCGCTTTTGCAGTAGGTATTATTTTAATGTAATTTTTAAACTGTTGTATATATAGTTATAGGTCACTTCGTCACCTATACATAATATAATATACAACCTACGTCAAAAAATAGTATGGGAAATGGCCATAACCGTATTCGTTTAGTGTGTACTGTGTAGGCTCATGTGGTGGTGTTCGGGGTATAAGAAATACGAAAAAAAAACTCGAACGGATTCTTATGTCAACCAATGTTACTATGTACAGCAGATGTATGGCGTAAATGCTCTTTGAGCTGCACAGATTTTGACTTTATTTGTTATGCAGTTATATATTTTCTCATACAGTGAGAAACTCACAGAGAAAAATAATATTCAAGCTCAAGAATAATTCTCTAAAAACCCAAAGTATGTTTGCCCTTATCACTATAGTAAACAACTATAGAAACTGCCCCCCTTCTGTTCACCCCCTCCCTTCCTGGATTGTGCTTATTACCGCAGGAGTGTTATAGTTCGAGGAAATTTGTCTTTTTCGTGGCTGCTGCAATCATAATTGTAAAAATAATAACACTCGTCGCTTTTGCCTTATTATTTTAATGTAATTTTTGAACGTTTGTCTGTCATGTATAGTTATAGGTCACTTCGTCACCTATACATAATATAATATACAACCTACGTCAAGAAATAGCATGGAAAATGTCCAAAACCATATTCGTTTAGTGTGCAGGCTCATGTGGTGGTGTTCTGGAAATAAAAAATACGAAAAAAAAAATCGAACGGATTCTAATATATGTCAACTGCTGTTACTATACAGCAGATGTCTGTACCACGTAATGCGTGATGAACTGCACAGCTTTTGATTTTATTTGATTCAGTTTTATTCGTCGTATCCTTTCATCTTAAACAACTCCGCTAACGAAATAAACTAATAGCTACCGAAAGCCATGTACAGATATATATATATATATAATATATTCTGCACGATGTGTTCGCTAGAATTTCCTACTTCAAATAAAATTCAAAACGTCAGAGGATATACTCATCAGCTGATATATATATAATAAATGTTTATCCAATCTAATATATAATATAGTTTGTAGCCTACCCAGAATCAGACTTTGTTTAGAAGTTTCTTTGATTTTGTATTTATTTTCTCAAGCTGCGTTTGAAATCCGATACCAACTACCAGAATCCGTTCAAAGCTCCGATTCCATAGACTTTTGTGTAATTCGTGTTTTGTAGTTATACAAATATAACATATCATTATGTTTATATATATACGTGCCTACCTAAATAATTGTATGTACCTTACCGTTTTAGTAATGTTTGAATAAAGTCTGTTCTTTCCTCGAATACATCAACACGTATTCAATAGTTGTTGTTTAAATATTACAAACATTTATTTTAAATGTATTTCTATTTACCTTGCAGAAAATATTTGTAATACAACATGAGGTATACTATCAAATAAGAATCAGTTATAGATAAAATAGTAATAACAATTTTTCGAATTTGGAGCCATAAACGTGCCACTGCAAACGTCATTTCTGTTTAATATAATATTATTATTTATACAGCTGTTTTTAAGAGCTTATAAATTATTATATCAGTTAGGTACACAAACAGATCGATGTAGAATATTATAGTAACAGTTTGACATTTAAATTTCCAGCGTAGTAAAGCAAACAGAATGTAAGTCAAATAAACGAACAACAAAAATCACAGTAATAATAACATATCGGAGTGAAACGAATAATATGATATATTTTTAGCAGCGATTTAAATCTCACGCCGAGCACGTCTCTTATATTAAAAACGTGTACAACAACGTTCATGCGAAAATAAATAACAATAATAATAATGAAAAAAAAAAAGAATCTTTTTCCATAAATATTTGGAACGTCTCTCGGGGGGGGTGAGTGTTTAGGGTGGGACGAAAATAATATGTCTGCTCGTCGTATTATCTATACGCGACGAGAATGTCACGTTCTCGCGTGACCCGTTGACGTCTTTGGTGCGTGCACAAGCCATCATCGTTGCGATGAAGACAAACGATAGATTTGTGGTAAACAAAAGTGACATCGTGCAAAACAAATACGTCCTATTATGTGTTTGCTGTGTGGACTTGTTATTTGGTTCCGACCGATCGGAGACGTTTTTATATTATGAGAAATGTGCCACTTCTGTTGCCTCCGTCTTAAGAGTGCTCAAACACGAACAAATACGCATTTATTTTTTATTTATTTTATTATATTCGTTATAAACACCGCACAGGGTAAAAACTACAGAGCTTCAAATTTCAAATATTTATATACAAATCAACTTCATTAAACAGTTATAAAAATATGAATGGTTGTCTGGTGTGTCTCGGTGGTCGGCCTCAGTCACTAACGTGTTCTGAGGTCAAGCATCGGTATTATATTGTGTTTGCTGTTTGGACTTGTTATTTGGTTCCGACCGATCGGAGACGTTTTTATATTATGAGAAATGTGCCACTTCTGTTGCCTCCGTCTTACGAATGCTCAAACACGAACAAATACGCATTTATTTTTTATTTATTTTATTATATTCGTTATAAACACCGCACAGGGTAAAAACTACAGAACTTACAATTTCAAATATTTATATACAAATCAACTAAATTAAACAGTTAAAAATATGAATGGTTGTCTGGTATGGCTCGTTGGTCGGCCTCAGTCACTATAGCGTGTTCTGAGGCCAAGCATCGGCTTGGGTGACCAACCGGGTTTTTATTTTTTTTTAATAACGAACCCTCGTCCTACATATATGTGATCCTCAATCAACCGTAACCCGTCTACAAAAATGCTGATGGCCATAGTTACCGATGCTTAAGATCAATAAAAAAAAAAAATATATAAATAATACATCAAAGATATTATATTACACAATTACGAATATAAATTATGAATCAAAGATGTAATAAAAGTATGCTATTAAGTAAATGTTATTTTTTATTACCAATACTCTGCAATTTGTAATGACCGCGTATTCCAATTTATTGATCCAAAATCTAATAACGAAGTAACTAATTCAAACTATTGAACATCTAATATCTGAGAACTGCCAATAATTAGTTTAATAAATCCTAATGTTCCATGTGCAATACCATAAACTATAGAGTTTATATATGAGATTTAAAAGAGAAGTCCTTGGATAGAATAATACCTAAATCTTTTATTTCTTGAACATGACTTATAATGACTAACCATTATTAATGTTGGGGTATTTCGAAGGTTCATGGTCGTTTTTTATAAGAAAAGGTTATTTGCATACACATTTGGAAATGTTTTATTTTAGAGCATTTAGAGTAGGTATATGTATATATACCGTTCTAAAATAGTAATACCGTTCTCGACTAATAAAAAAAGTCATCTGGGGTATTTACTCGGGCAAAGAGTTTAAATATTATCAGCAAATAATAATAAATTACAGAATTTAATTAATATAATGTCTTTTAATTTTTTTTATAAAAACGAGAAACGACAGACTAGGAATAAAAATAAATACGATAGTATAATACTAACGATGCACAACTGCGATTTGAGCGTGAAAGTACAGACGGTTAGGTTATATAAGATATAATAATATCGTTTCCATTTTGCTTACGTATTTCATACAAACACATATCTCGACGAAGTCTACAATTTTTTATAATAATAAGAGGACATCTGCACATTTTGTCTGCTCGTCTCCACCTTACACTCTTACAAGACGTGTGTAACATAACAAATTTGCATTCAGCAGCTTGTGTTTATTAGTTTCGTAAGGTAGTTTTAACTTTTAATATTACAGTGAGTTGACATTTTATCAAACTTAAAGGTAACAATACTATTCAAACACATAACCTTATGCACAACATGTAGTTCAAACAACTCTACCTAGCACATTTTCGTATACTGTATTACTGTCCAAACTTCATCGAAGCCAGAAATTAAATAGGTACCCCAGAAAAACTTCTGTAACTGTTCCATTATCATAATATACCATAAATATAATTTCCTGTCGAAAAAATCGAAATGTGTACCTCAGTACAATATAAATATTTGTATTCAGCTAATAACGATTATAGTTGATACTATAAACAATAAAAAAATAATAATAACGTAATCGTCTATGTATTTTTGGCGGTGTTTCTTCAATATTTTCCATCGAACCTGAAAAAATGCATTACCTTTAAGCTGAGCATTTTTAAATTGTAATATTTTAGACATTTACTTACCTATAACTCACTTTAAAATTAAAATATCGAAGAGACATCTCCAATAGAACAAACGATTTTACGAACGATTTTTAATAAAGTATGGTCGTAAACTTATAAAAATTTAAAAATGAATTATAATATATATTGTTGTGCCTATACTTGATGTAATTGAAACCACGGTTGGGTGGGACTTATTGAATTGGAATCTACTGAACAAATTGGCATACAAATTCAAATTCATATTTCTAGCTCCCTTTTTTAACCCCGATAGGTATTACTATAGAATGGTTCAACTTCGTTTTGGTACACGAAAATCGAATATTTTTTGGTTTATATAGTTTTTTTAAATAAAATAAAATTATACTTTATTGGATTGCCTATCTTCGATTGAATTAATTATAACTATTATTATATTAGTTCATCGATGTACACTTGTCCATGAATTGAGGTATACACAAAAACCGAAATACACCTAATTTGAGAATGTATCTAAGTACATTTAATTTTATTTTCCATAGTAAAGTCAGTTTATACAGCTGATATTGATTAAATTAAGCTTCTTCAGATTAATGAATCCAAAGTAAACATATTAAGACAATTAAATCAAATTATACGCTACGTATATAAATAATATATAATATAGTTGACATGTGTGAATAAGTGTCAGGAAACCTCTTATAGCCACATATTATATTGTTGGTATTATTATAATATAGGTACCACTTACCTTATTATTGCCAATATATATATTAAACTCATTATAAATGGTGCGTTTCGGTTTTTTGAATCCCATTAATATTTTAGTTCGATAATACCTATAAAGGTAAATTCACTATATTTTTAAAGCCAACGAAACTGATAAACACACATTTGTTATAATATGACGGAGACATTCAGACAACAAATGTGGATGTCCTCTTATCGTTGGAAAAATTGTAGATTTCTTTGAAACATGAAAATAAAAACGGAAACTAAAATATTATTTTTTCCTATATCCTAACCGTGTGTTGTACTCACATCGGCGTTGTGCAGAGTTGTTATTATATTTATTTGACAGCAATGATCGAAGAACTAGTTCTGAGCAAAACACTTACTATCGTGACTTATTTTTACTTCTCATTCGACTGCTGTTGCACTGTGTATTTTGAAAAAAATCGTTTTTCCGGAAAAACAAGTTACAGAAAAAATGCACCTGATGCAGTAGTACGCTCCACAATATTGTGCTGTGCTCGACAACATAGACTGGTCATGTCTAAAGTATTAGCTTTGTCAATGATCGGTTAAAAATAAATCAGTTGACTTTAGGATTAATCATTAATGTAATATATTATGACGTTTTGAGAGAAATCTTATCTGATGACTGGGATAGACGATAAAGTTGTCATAAAATAGGTCAATTTTTGGTATAGAAAATACAGACGGGATCAAATCCCCTTAAGATGATGTCAGCCTTGTACTTGTTTTCTCTCTCAGACCCATATTTAATATAAGTAAAATCCATTCACGTAAAACCGTTTTTTTTTTATGATTTTTGAGTCATTGAAGAGTAAAATCACCCAATACAAAAACTATGGAATATAATATTTTTGAGGGTTCGACATATCGGTTTTTTATTTTTATTATTATTTGACTTTATTTTCAACTTTAAAAATAAAATGGTTTTGAGATAATATTCAGACAATTCGATGTGTTACACCGACAAAAATATTATTCTCTATATTTTTTACAGTGGGTACTTTAAGATTACTAAAAACATAAAAAAAAAAATGATATTGAGTGAAAATGTTGTTTAAGTAGAAAGAAAAAACAGACAGTGCGCTGACATCCTAAAGACGTCTTTAAGAGCTCTTAATAATATCGGTGGAAGACATAAACGTCAAAACGAGATAAAAAAAAATAATAAATCATATCCTACTAAAGTACCGAATTCCCAGATATTTGTGTGCTTTATTACAGATTTTAAATTTAGAACGATTTTGTTCAAAAACGTTAAAAGTATAATCTTAATCGACGAAATATGAACGCGTATTGTCTAATTAAAATAGGTTGTCAAAGTTTTGTGTTATAACATTAAACTTTACAACACTGTAAGTAACTATATATACTTACGTAGTACGCATTTACGTGATATTCTATCCCATAGAGAAAATTAGTTTTACAAAACAATTACGAATATATGGCGTTTTATGTATTTTATTTAATGGACAAAAATAACATGGATGTTGACGATTATAATACAATACTTTGGATTATCGACGATTTTTAATATTTTTGAAATATTAATAATATAATATGCCAAATTATATTTATTTTTAATATCTTTAATGCCCCAGTCTTATAGAGAATAATATCATATCAAATGTTTTATACCCATATAATAGTGTAAGTATACCATTGTAATTGATAATTCACTGCAATAACAATAAGTATTAAGAGCAGACACTACTCACGAGTCGTACAAGAGATGCGCAGTGCGCACACTATCTCTGACCGCTGTGAGTGCACAAATGACCATCATAATTTATACAGTGTATGACGTCTACGGATTAAAATGTAGGATTTCGTTCAAACTAAAAGTGACTTTTTACATTTTATGGCTCGTAGAAATAATAATAATATATATACGCTACTTGGATGCTGTTTATGTCAGGGGATGATAAAACTGACCCTGACGACCTATTCTAATATAGGTACTATTGTTTATAGTATTTAATTTTAAAATCTTTGGCACCCAAGTTTTATAGCGAATAATATTATATAGAATGCTTTACATCCACAGTAGTGTACCACCGTAATTGATAATTCACTGCAATAACAATAAGTATTAAAGAACAGACATAATAGGTACACGAGAAGCGCACACTATCTCTGATGACCGTTCTGAGTGCACAAATTACAGGTCCATCATAATTTCGTAGCTCAGAATGAAAAGGTTCTAAATCAATTTTTTTGAAAAATGGTTTTTAGCATATTATTATTTAATATTTCTTGTTTTATAATTCAATCCTGAAATCGTATCAATCAGTTGATTATTCAATGAGATAGAGAGAATGAAAAGGTTCTAATTCATACTTGAATGATAGGTACGTGCTAACTTAAAAACGTTCCTCTGAACAATTACAAAAATTAACGTTAGAACCTTTTCATTCTGAGACTACGATTTATATAGTGTAAGATATCCACGGGTTAAAATGTAGGATTTCGTTTAAACTAAAAGTAACTTTTTACAATTTATGGCTCGCAGAAATAATAGTAATATATATTGCGTTAATTGGATGCTGTTTATGCCATTGCATGATAAAACTGACGACCTATTTTAATATACTATTGTTATATAGTATTTAATTGTAATATGTTTGACACCCAAGTCTTATAGCGAAAAATATCATATCGTATGTTTTATATCCATAGTAGTGTACCACCGTAATTGATAATTCACTGCAATAACAATAAGTATTAAAGGGCAGACATAATACACGAGAAGCGCACACTATCTCTGATGACCGCTCTGAGTACACAAATGACCACCATAATTTATATAGTGTATGATGTCTACTGGTTAAAATGTAGGATTTCGTTCAAACTAAAAGTGACTTTTTACATTTTATGGCTCATGGAAATAATAATAATATATATTACGCTAATTGGATGTTGTTTATGTCATGGGATAAAACTGACGACCTGTTCTAATATACCTACCACCCATCACGGGTGCAATAAAACAACAATGATATAATATAATATTATACTGTTTTATATCATATTATTTTTTATGGTTTATTTACGACTACGAATAAAATAATTGTATTTATATAAAAACTTACTACCGTTCGTGACAATGGATACTCTATTTTATTAATAATCATCCAGTAGGTAGTTATCGTATAGTTACATTAGCTTGTATTTAGTTAGTAGTATATGCACCTACATTAATTATAACTGTCGCCGTAATGCTCGTGCGTATAATATATGCAATAAAGGTTGCTTTTTTTATCAAATAATTATCATATATTTACAGATTTAATGAAAATTATAAATTATTAGGTACATTGTAGTTCGGTACACATCGATTATTCGATAAATTGTCTTTTTCTCTCCGAGCATGTTTGTAGTTTTTTTTACTTAACGAGGCGTTTATATTAAAATATAATAATACATTAGGTAATAACAATATTATACAACCACAACAACTGTTTATTCAGATGATATAATATTAGCTGTGAATAATTTCATAATAATCAGTCTATTGTAAGCACTTAGCATAGATTGAGCATCGCTAATAAAATTATTATATTCTAAGGAATAAAATATTATAAGCTGAACCAATTTTTGTCGAGAACGAATATTATAAATTATAATATAACTAATAAGAAAGATGTAACTTCAGTACAACAGTGGCGTATCTGCAGAAGCTTGTTCAAGGGAAATTGGCTATTCATTTTATTTTATGCAATTCTTAATACAGACGCCCTAAATTGGACCAACTTATCTATAATTTTCAGTAATATTCGTTCTATATTTTATTCAAAGCTAATTTTATGGTTATGTTATTATTTATTATTGTCACAGAATAATAAATACATGATAAAACCAAGGCCAAAAATGGGCTAGGCGTCTGGCCAGAAAGCTACCTATGTAAAGGAACGATCCCCCCCCCCAAAGTGTTATTGTCGTTTTGTTTAATGTAATAATTTCTATGTAGTTTTTGAATAGCTATCGAAAGATTGAGAACGTTATACCTTTTTGGCCGACCGATTGAGAACACTTAAAATTAATAAGGAACTTAAAACCGACCAAAAAAGAATACTATTAAGAACGAATTTACGTGCAACGTTACCATATCGTGTATTTAGGCTATTGAAAGATCATAATATGCCCGTATGCATAAAATAAATATTGTTGAAAAAAGTCATCAATTAATAATTATAATCTTGTACAAATATATGGGCACCTAATTATATGTAATACAAATATATGAAGAAAAAATTTAAAATAATAATATGTATACTTATAAAAAAATGTAATACACTCTACACAACGATTTACATGCTCACCTCCTTTATCCCTTTAATAATACTTTTATTCAAATTCTGATTTTATAATTAAACCTGAAGGCTGAAGACCATATTTTTAAATTCCTGATCATTTTGTACTATAAGTACTCAAGGAATGTCCTGTGGCCATACTTTTCCCTACTATCTCCCTTTTTTACTTTAAACTATTTTGAGGGTGATTACTGATTCTCTTGAAAATTTTGAAATATCTAAATCAAAATTCTTATAAGTAGTTTCTGAGTTATTAAAATATTCGTCCTAAGGATAATAATCCTTAAATATGGATTTACAAAAATATAAGCTATATGTAATATTATATGTAGATTGTAGTAGTATTTGTTAGGTACTTAAATCATTTTTACAAATTATTTATATTGGTAGATCATTAGTAATTAGTAAATACTAACATTTTCAGATCATCTAAGCCTCCAAACCTACTTAACCTATAGCATAAAAATATAAATTATTCTTAGTACCTTGACTCTAACTATCGTTACTATTTTCAATATTGTTTCTGATCGAGTTTCAATTAGACACTGTATTAGACACTAACATAATATATTTCTGGATTATTTCAATAGGTATCAACCAATTATGGTGCTGAAATTATCATTCGAATTAAATTCAGCAACGTTTTGAAAAAAAAAAAAATTCTAGCGTTCTAAATTGTGTTACCAAAAATTCCGTTGTCAATCGTATTTTACCGTTTTGAATAATTATACCAATAACAGCGTATGTTTTTCCATAGACATTTCCACGGGAGTGAAGTTAGCCTCAACTTTGTCCAAATTATTATTGTAAGAGCTTATACTTAGTAAGTAATAATTGTCAATTGATCGTATGGTGTAATTTATACAACGTGGGTCCTTCCTTTAAGTTAATTTGAGTCAGTAGGTACTTATTGGCTCTGAAAAACTTACAAAATATCTAATTTCAAAACATCTAAATTTAAGTACTTACAAACCTATAGAACTTAAAATTCGTCCTTTGCAATTTAGACAAGTGGGTTAACTTCACGCGCACGAGGTTTTCGACGTTTCAAAACGGTTTTCACACTCAGATAGTAACCTATTATATTTTTGGACAATTATTTTCATTATAATATACCACGCTTAGTTGACAATATATTCGAGATTATACGAACTAACAATATTTACCCTTTAGTACATGGGTGCAACGATATAACAATAATATGCTATTGGGCTTAGATGTGCCACCGTGTGAGTATGTATTGATCGTTGTTATACATATTATAATAATAATAATATAGTGTTAAAGTTTCGGAGTCTAGACGACTAGACCGTATTTTATTGTGATTATTGTTTCAAGTGCAAAGCATGTCTGTTATTATTATTATCTCGGGCAATTAAACGACAGATTTTTGTGCCCATCTATATCACATAATATAATAATATTGTAAATTGTAATACATCTGAAAGACAACTGTGTCACTCGACTGCACAAATGCGCACGCACTGTAACACATAGTGATTGGATTAACACAAACCATTTCGACGTGGTGCTTAGTCGAGCGAATCAATTTGTTATATTATTATGTATCGTGGCGGGAAATAAAATACGTTTATCAGACCCGGTATACATAAGCTTACTTACACGGGACAAATTTCGCAATTTTTTTCCCGATCAGGAACGATAAATTGATATTGTGTTATAATATATAATATAAATAAATATGTGTCTATAGTCGTAGTTAAACAAAATAGTGGTTTCTAGACCTAATCGCATTCGACGATGACGTGTCAAGCGCATGATGGAAAACTGTGTAAGGCTTCACTTTAATAGATTTTAATTTTGAAAACGGATTAGGTTTTATTTACAATATAATGTTATGTATTCAATTGGAGCGATTTTCGATGTCGCAGACACTTTTTGCAGAGCGATAAAAAAATATAATTAAAATTGACAAAAAAATCTTTACTTTATCATTGACATTTCAACAGAATTAGAATACGTTTTCGAAATTAAAATCCATCAAAATATAAATCCTGTATAATTTTATCGATTGACATCATATTTTGACATAATGCAGCGTAAACCTATTGACTGCACGAGTACCGATTAAAAATAATATTACTCAATCATTCACTCGATCAAGTGACGATACAATATCCAAATCAGACTCATCAACATAAGACATTCATAGGTACTTGTTAAAATATTAGTCACAAGTCACCATAAAATCTAACGAAATATATTTTAATACCGCAATATAGAATGTCCCATTCATTTTTTTCTCATTGAAACGCTGCCCACACTCCGCATAGTCGTTTTAAAAGAGTACCTTATATAATATTTAAGTACTTTATATTATACGAAATGTTCACAAAATTCAATATTAAAATATACTTGAATAATAATTTAAAGTAGATTACACGAAATGTGATTGTTGGTTGTTACGTGAATAAGAATGAAATAATCGTATAGAAAATTCATGAAAAACATGTTGACGCAGATCGTCCATTAGTCGCACTATACCACAACTTCAAGTGTGATTTCAGAGCTAAAAATATTGCAATAAAATCGAAAGAGGATATTTTAGAGAAAAAGGCATATCAGAATGTTTCGAGTATAATTTAGTAGCAATAGTTATTTAGGTATTTTCTAATATTATGGAGGTGTTAGAAAATACTTTTTCCCTTTCTATAACCAGTGCTGTAACGTTAAGTGTTATGAACTCTTAAATAATGGATATGTCGTTCTCCATTGAAATATTCTTAACTTTAGAGTTTAAATAAAGTGTTATATTTTGAATTATTCTCTAAAATTTCATTATTGAACAAGTGATGACTGTTCATTGACTCCTTGTCTTTTTACACTAAACACTCAAAAATGTTTATAATCTAATAAATGATTTATGATTTCGCTGTGTAAGTAACAATTAATGTTCGTGTTTAGGATCTTTGTTACTAGTCTTGAACAAAAATGTTACTTATGGAAATTTATTGCATGCTGTATTGTAATGTATGTATCCTACAAATTAATTTTAAAGTAGGTAATTTAAGTATACGTAACCCTGGTACCCATGATAGGCTCTAACAGACTTGGACATTTTTTCTAACGTTACCTACTGGCTACTGTGCCGAAAATTACCTGATTTTTACCTTTTCGTGCTATACGATTGTGAAAAATATTATATGGGTACATTTATAAAAAATATGTATTCAATTTAATATATTTACATTAGGTATTTATTTAGTAAACTAATAAGAGATAACATTACTCACAGTGGCACAACTTTGTAGGAGGGGGGGGGGGGTTACTGGGCCTAGCCCTTTGACTAAGATTTAGCTCCCAAAAATATCCCTTATTGATTTAGATATAAGCCCATTATGGATTATTTAAAATAAATAATTTTGTAAGGTAGGCTGTAGCCCCCCCCCCCCAGAATTTTTACCCTAGTTGCACCTATGATTACTCAAAGATTTATTAATTTGATAGATATGATTTTTTGTTGTTGTACAAGTCTTGTAGCCAATTAATTTATATTATAAATTCATAATTTGTAACTTTTGATAAACTACATGCGGCACTGCATTCATCTGTTAGGTTTCTCAAATAATCATTGGTAAAATTAATTTCTGAAAAGAATGACTTGCACATATAAGTTGAAGAAAAATTGACAAAATTCGCCAGTGCTACTTTCTTTAAATAGGAATAATTTTTTGTAATAGCATTCCACAATTTCAAAATCTTGTTTCCTGTATTTTCGACCAAAATGCCTACTACCCCATTTCTTCCAATTCGTTTCATAGCCCATAGGTAGCAAAATAATATACAATCATGAGGCCACTTTATCAGTCAATAGCGGTTATTCAATTTTATATATTAATATTTATTAATATGATATACCCACATACTTATAATATTATTTAATTTCGACTACCGCCTATTAGCCATGTCGTCGATGTACGTTTAGTAGGTCTTAACAACTAATAATTAATTACATAGCAAACATAAATGTAAATCTTTGCCTGTTAGAATTATTATAATTTAAGGTCGATGATTAGTAGGAAGCATACAGCACTATCAGAATAGTTGTGGTTGATAGCATACAAGACTGGAACTTTTTTTTTATTGAAAAAATACCTATCTACGTTTTTCGTTTTTATTTGCTCCTTCGTAAACCCGCCCCCTTATTATAATAATATTATAATATACAATTTTCGACTCAATGATTTTCACAAGAAAATTTTGTATTCGTATAGGTACGTATCGATCATTCCAACACGTCTCCTCGAGCAAAGTTTCTTTCGTCTTTTTTCGCAGTCCCGAATTCCGCGATTCGATTCACTTACATTCTTCTTGTCAGTTAGTTGTCAGTCCACATTACCATCGATTTTCCTGCGCAGTACACACTACACACACACACAAAATACGATTGAAATTTCAATCGACATTGCAAAGTAAGTAATGCGAAATACGAGCCGAACATATATCGGACGTACGACAAAGTTGGCCGACCAAATCTTAGCTACGATCGAAGTAGTCAAACAATCTTAATCTATAGACTTAGCGATATTCCTGAAAATCGGACCGACGATTTCGGCCGGTCGGAAATCGTTTTATTGGTATCTGTGAAGGCACTTTCCGAATATAAAATGTAAACTTAATAAGGTAACGGACCAAATCATTCCTATAGGGTATTAACAAATAATTTTCATCGCTTTCGGACGTTGAATAATATATTATATAATATGCTGCAGTGGCGTAAATAGGAAAAGCCTCTAGGGGCCGAGTTTAAGTATCAAAAGTGTATTTTGTTTTAACTTTTGCGTGTAAGGATTTTGGTAAGACTTTCTCCAAATTTCCCATTATTTTGTTAAACATTTTCAAATCACAATACATACTTAATTCGATGAACAAGTCAATAATTTAACCATCAATAAGTTATGTTCAAAAATAAATAAAACCAATATTTGAACATTAATATTTTATAACGTCGAATAAACTGTAAATCGTTGTTTAATGTTTACACGCTGCCAACGAGTGGTGCATACTTAAGTGTGTTATAAAAATATACGGATTCATTGAAAAATAATAAACACGATAAAAAATCTTCGTAAAAAGCGTTTCACAAGTCGAACATTTTTAAATTTTTTACTTGTGCGATTCTTTGATGTAATCTGTGAGTTTTTGGCAGTTTTAACCACCCTCCCCCTCCAAATTCGAGTAAATTAATCAAATACACGTTATAATAATATATAATAATAAAATATTTTTCTTTCGACGACAATAAAACGGAACCATTACTCGACCGTTTAATTTACTTACACTGATCGTACCAATACATTTTATTTTACTCTGACGGTTTATGTAGATAGTAATATTTTTATTATTATAAGCATGACGAAAGATAGAAACTTTTTACCAAAAACCATGATCTCAATGCCAGAAAAATATTTTTATACGATTTATTGTTATTATTTTTCATTACGTTCGTTATTTTCACCGATATATTATTCTGGAAGAACAATTGTGATTTTGATTTTTTTCGGTTGGCGCGCTGCAGTCGTATAATATATAGTGTTAAAGAGCTTTCCAGGTAAAAAGGGTTTAAAAGCGTGAAGCGACGGAATCCATTGAAATGGGAGAGCTGCCGCGAAACACCATAGCCGCACCATAACAATAATAATAATAATATAATAAAACGGCCCTGCGAAGGGATGGTGAATGGAGGTGATGGATAAAGTACAAGCCGTTAATGTCGGCCTCCGACTTCCGAGGCTGATGTCACAGCCGTGATGAAAAAATTCTTACGGGTCCCGGTCGACGATCGGACCGTGTTTTTTTCGACCTATCTGCTCTACGTATTGCCTCGTATCTCGTGTATACAGGATGTTATGTTCACCCCATTTTTTTATTTCAACGACAGAGTTATTCAAATTCTGATTTTTGCAATTTTCAAACATACTCAAAGGCCATATTTTCCAATTCTTGAGATTTTGTACTACCTACTCAAAGAGTGTCCTGCCGTGGTGATATAAACTTCTGGAGTTTTTCAAATGAGAGCCTCTTTTTGTACTCTATATTATTTAGCGGATAATTTTTCTGAAATGGACATCTACGATATCTGAATCAAAATTCGAACGAGTAGTTTTTGAGTTATTTAACTTTGTATCTTTGTGCACTAAGAATTAATTATGTCCTTGATAATGGGTTTGGAATTATAGCCATGTATGGTGATTTGAAAGTTGTAATATTTATGATTTGTAAAAATGGTAAAAGTTCAAAATAAATAATAGATCAATATTACATCAAATTTATATTTTTGTAAAATCGTTTTTAAAGACTGTTATAAACATATTTTAATAACTGAGAAACCATTCTTTAGATTTTTGAAGTAGGTAGGTACATAAAAATTTAAATTTAAATTATCTATTGAATCGTTTATAGTAAGAAAATGAGAGGGGCCGTTCTCATTTGAAAAATGTAAGTTTGTATAGCCACAGGTTAAACAGCACAAAAAGTCAAGAGAATTTGAAAATATCGTCCTTAATAACATATGTATATTTAAAATTCCAACAATCTGAATTTCAATAAATAAATAATTTCAGCAGCGGGAGTGAACATGCTTGGCGAATCACTCTGTATAAATATATATACGTACGTATATATACAAAACGGTGGGTCGAATGCCGATTCCGGGACCCTCCCTTCCCCTCCCCTAGACGCTGGGTGGCACAGCTCCAGAATATTGTGTATATGCTGCAAACGATTTTCTATATTATTATGTGCAATGTGCCACACTATAATAATACACGTAGCATGAGAGTGGTTTTCCAGTTTTTCTCGCGTAGTTTTCGTATAAACATTTTATTATAATACTCGCATAGGCACCTATATAATATATATGTGGGTATAACACACACACACACATTTATATATATATTATATATTATAATGTATGTATATAATATGTTATAAATGTGAAGTCCGGACTCCGCGAAACATAAAAACGACCGTTACGCACGAAAACGAAACGGGTCGGTATACCATCGACACGGTGGTAGGTATAATATATTATTATTATTATTATTATTGTTATGTGTTACGGCAAAGTGGACCATCGTGTACTGGCGTTATAATATGTAAGTGCAACTACTGTCCGATTGATAAAATTATACATCGCTCGAACTTTATATTATATAGAATTGCACCTTCAGGCTCAGCCTTTGTAAACTACAATAATTATAATTGTTTTTTGTATTATTTAATAGATATGCGGCTTATTTATAATACTTTGGGCGATTTTTTTATTACATTACGGTTTTTAAACTTTTTTAATATTACTATTCCATTTAAAATTTATTGAAACATTAGCCACATTAATATAGGGATTGTCTGCCCGTTCCCCATCCCCTGCCCTTGCTATATTATATAGGTTCCTAGAGTCAACGTTGTTTGAAAGAGACAGTCAATACCTAAACATAATAATCAGATTGGACTTAAAGTGTATGCTATCTTTTTCTAAAAACGTTGTCATCTTTATTGTTGAAATTATCTCTCACTCTCCCTCTATCTTGCTATTAATTTATATAGGTGGTCTAAAGTAGTGTGCTATATTATTTTAGATCTAAGATAACTACAATAATTATTTTGGACTTTTGGTATACCGATAAGTACCTAGGTAAGCCATATTAATGTTGTGGATGAAATGATCTTAACATGGTGATAATTGACGAGATATTATCAAATGTTTGATTGACACTCTGTTGTCAACAAAACTAATGTAAATACAATGCCGTTGACCGTAACAAATCTATATATAAATATATAACGAATTATATGTGAATTATCACTACGTGTTGTGTACAGACCAATTCACCATATATGCTCTCCTCCGTTCAAACAAATTCTGGTTTTTGAGTTTCTTAAGCATAATACCTTCAAATATATTTACCTACCTTTAAATCAAATGTTTTTTTATTATTAGAATTAGAATCCTGTGATTACATAAACTTGTTTTTTAAAATATGAGAACCGCCTTCTTTTTATGAGCAAATTGTTAATCCCACGATTTATTAAAATAGCATAAAAATTGAAATTTACTCGAGTTTAATGGTTTCAGCAAGTTATTTAACACGACATCCTAATAGGATGATAATATTAAATATATTTAGTCAATTATTTTAAATCCCTATGTGGGTTTGTATGTCAATGGTCAGTCGAGCAGACAAAAGTGTTTTGTAATTTTTTTCTTGAAAAAGTTTTATAAGTTTGTTGGTTAAAGCCGTTTTAATTTTACATTTTTACCATATTATGCGAAATATCAAAAGTCTACTATTTTCTATTTCTTTTTTTTAATCTAGACATTTGCGTTTTTAGTGCACATTGCAAAAGTACAAAAAAAATTTGAATTTTGGAAAATATTTTCCTTGGTGAAGACATAATAACAGGCAACAGCATTCCATACCCATATAACATTTTCGGAATTTTAATACCTACGTATTTGTCAACAAAATATTTCGCTGTAATGTTTGAGAGGAATAAAATGTTTTATGTTTTAATAATAAAATACACAATACGACCGGACATATTATTATTATAATGGTATTAGCCCTGAATTTATATTTTATTGACTATTGTATGTATATCTAATACTCTAATTATTATTATACATTGTGTGTATTTTAGAGGTTGTAAGCGGAGCGATAAATGTATTGATTTTACAATGATATGTGTGTTTTTTTGTCTGCAGTAAACATATTTTCTAGTAGAAATAATGCTTCGATTTACAACTTTACCATCTTTTCTGATGAGAAAGTGAATTTAGTTAGTATATAGTTACTAGTTAGCATCTTTTTTTTATATAATCAATAGGAATGAGTTAATAATGTTTAATATGTCCTTTAAAATATTTATAAAAAGGAAACAAAAATATACCTGAGGGGTAAATAAAATTTCACTTACAATAAATAATTTCAACAAATCCGTTAACATTTAAAGTTATATATATATATAGCATATATAAGCATAAGTTGTAGTTTATGAAATTGGAAAATTAAAACAGCTCTGACTTGAAAATTATGGTGTTAGTATCACACAACATTTTTGGCGTTTTACCCATTAATGCGTATAAATATAAAATTTTACTGGTGTTTTTAAATTTAAAAAATTGGCCGACTTATTTACACGTTGTTATAACTGATTAAATGATATACATTCGGTTGTATAAGTCCAATAGGAATATTATTTTATCCATACGGGACACCTTATGTATATTAAATTCCATGAAAATAAATATACTTTTTTGAAAATGTGGTCGCTGAGTATGCACTGGCGACTGGAGTGAAAAATGCAAAAACTAGAAATTTATGCACACGCTGGACGAAATTCAAAATGGGAGTAAACGAGCTTGAGGAATTTATCGCCCTTTGTAAATCCTGTGGAGTATGGACGTCCACCGGACCTATAGTCGGTGACGACAAAATAACGAAGGTTAATAACAAAATATATATTTGCCATCATGTGCTTCGGGCAAAAACGAAATATAGTACCCCACGTGTGAAAATAATAAAAACAAATTATCGGCCCAGTGGTCGACCACGTATAATATATTTATTCAGTATAAATAATATTACGTATAAATTATATCATATATAGGTGCTCCATGCGAGGCCGCGGGGGTTATGTGCGGACATGCGATCGTAACGGTTTTAAAAAAATAAATAGTATAGAACATTTTTATACCGCAGTATAAAATGGTAAAGTGCCAATAATTTTCAACGGACTTTAATCGAAAGTCGAAACATATTATTGCGCTATACAAGATTTTATATTATTTAAGGTAATAATTAAATTTTTCTCGGTTTCTGAGTGAATTTTGTTGGGCTCTGCACATACTTCTGCGACTTTTCATTGATAATAATAATAGAAATAGAAAGTCCATGACAAGTTACAAGTTAAAATATTTATAGTTACCCAACAATAACTGATTGTTACATCTCCGCTGTTCAGAATTGTGCCCCAATAAACGCCTATGCGGTTGCATAATATTAATTTTTATTATATTATTCATTTATTGATTCAACGACTTGTACAAACAATGTTATGCAATAATAAATTATTCACAAAACATTAGGTAAGTTCATAATGGGATTGCAGATTTTCAAAAGATATAATATCAGTTAATCCAGCTGTCTCGGGAAAAAATAATGAACCAAATAAATACAAAATGGCACTATAGGTGTATCTGTGTATTTTAGCTTGAGTATATACATCTCAGTTTATGGGCATGTCGGAGTTGTAGGTAAATGGTGGATTGGATACAGCGCTATGAGTATTTCAGTTTAAGTGTATTAAGCTCCATTATCAAATCGGTTTAAGCCCGAGAAAAAATGTACAATAAAATGTAAACAACACTGGTTTATTTTTTTTACACGGTCTAGTAAGTATGGTTCCATAGAAATTGTTTTTAAAAATTCATTCCAATCACCGGACAGATGGCACCACGGGTATATTTATTTGCTCAATTATCTTGACCCGGAATTGGGTTCATAAAACTATGTTTAAAACTTTCCGAAGGATCAAATCTATCCAACAGCGAAAACCACATTTGAATTTTTACAAAACGCACATCTATTTTCATTTAGGTACACCTATAGGCTATAACTGTATAAGTAGCATTAGTTAATTATAGATATAGATATAGACCAGTGCTTGAATTGAAAAAAAAATAGAAGGGAGATTTAAAAATATAAAAACTAAAATTCTCTAAAACATGTTTTTTTTAAAAAGACTCCGCCGCATCCCTACTGTTCAAACACCGATTGCAACAGATATACATAATATTATAATATAGAATACGTTTATATAACCGTATAATATATTATAGAAGGTATAGCTAGATTGATAATATATGTAATGATTAAATAAGTATAGGTAGCCCGAGGTAGGTACCTATATACAACATCAAATTGTATTGTATTAAAAAATAGAGAAAAAACATACTCAGTAAATAAGAAAACATTATATGAATAGGTACATCGATTTTTGCTAATCTCTGTTTGAATACCGTTATTAAAAACTCTAGTCAAATTAGGTCAGACTGTCGTGTGTGCCATTCGGTGTATAGGAGTACCTATGTATGATAAAATGGCGAATGCATATTATAATGAACTAAAAACAATAATACTTCCCGGAACAGCTAAGCTGTACACCACAGCAGAGTTGAATTGTAAGCTGGTCGTTTTGTGTATAGACGTGAATCATCTAGACTCTAGAGTGCAATGTTTAAAATTACGGTGTATAAAAAATTGTTAGCCACCGTTAGTGTCTTCTCCGTAGATGACGTCAAAAAGAACAAATTGTATGTAAATGTTTATAGGTAAATGCAATTTTGTAAGCATTGTCTAAAAGATGAGTACTGAAGTTATATTAAAAATTAAAATACGCCATAATATCTTCTAGAGTCTAGAATCTAGACCATATCCTTCAGAGCATAATGCATTTGAGAGGGAGTTGATTATTAATATTACATAATAATATATGGATCGTTTTTTATAGACGTGAATCAAATACCGAGTAACGAAAAAAAAAAGTTATATAAAAACTTGTTAATCGCCGTTATAGTGTCTTCCCCGTAGATTACGTTAAGTCGTCAACAAAAAAAAATTGGATGCGTTGATGCGATTCTTCAGATTATGATGCATTTGAGAGGGTGTTGGTAGTAAACATAATGGGTATATGGATACGGAATTCTTTCACTAAACATAGTATATGCGTTTAGTCCAAATGAGAGAGATAAACGCTGGTTCTGAGAAGCTTCCGAGCAATAAAGAAACTTGAGAAACTAACGTTTAAAAAAAGAGAGTATTTATTATGTGTAACGATGTTGTAGTTTATAATCAGATGTGCTGGGCATTGGCAAACAGATTTTTATATGCTACCTAATCTAAAAGTTTAAATAGCGATGATGGAGATCAATATTATCCATGAATGATAAATATTTGTTAGGACCATAGCATGTAGATAAGTTAGTCAGTGATTATAAATTCGTGCTGCTATAATTGTTACACTCCAGCTTACTATGCTTACGAACAATTATTTATAGTTAAATAAATATATATTTTATATATAAGCCAATACCTACATTATTATCGGATCAAAGTCTGGGCATATTATACACCAGCTGTTTGAGCTGTATGAAAATTATCCTTGTCCAGTCATTAGTTATAATAGATACTAAATTAATCCATATTGAAGATGAATATTTAGCCAAAATGTACAATGTTATAAACTTGTTAGTAAAATATGAGCACTGAATTTACCGGAAAGTAACCCTAGTCATCTATAACTAAATCACATATGTACAAAACAATTTTTTAAAAAACCTTTGAATAAAAACAGGTAAAATAAATGTATATAAACACTAAAAAAATTAATAAAAAATATAATCAAAGTTTAGTTAGTATCTAACATTGTAACAGTTTACTCCGAAACATTTGGGCCCAACCGGCCGTCTTTAACGAATTTAGTTATAACGTAATAATTATTTTGATTCAAAAGAGAATTCCGATAAAATATTATTATGTACAAGATAAAAAACACTCTCATGAAACAAAAAATACTTCCCTTAAAGAAAAACTGTAAAGATCGATATAACAAGTTTTTCAATACATTTTACTTTTTTCAAATTATGTATTAAAATACGTTTGATATTAAATCAACGATAGTACCTACCTATGCACATTGCACATGGTAGAAACCGATAATTTCACGAAATTATTTTGGAGTGGCCAACTGCGTATTACAATTAATAACTGTTACCGTAACACTTTGCCTACCTACAAATTTTTATTTTATTAGTTTGATTATAAAACCAAACATAGTGGCTAATAATTCTCCAAAAATCAAACAGTTCGAAACATCAATAAAATAATATTTATATTCCATCTGCAATATTATAATTTATAATACCAACAACTATCAAGTTTTCTGTATTAATGTATTGCGTTTTCAGAGGTTATTAATTAAAGTTAGAACAATACAATATTAATAATATATGGTTAACTGTATAATTATTTACTGAATATTACATTTTCAAATTATAATATAGATTATATATAGACATACAAATATTGCATATTATAATATGCATTTGTATACCAATAAAACTGATGGGGAAACATTAGACATTTTCAAAGTTACATTTAAACAAAAATGTACATTTCGAATCTATAAAGAAACTATTATTCTTATGAAACAAAAATGACAAAGATCTGTGTTTTTAAAAACGGACGAGTCTTGAATTTTACAATTTTTCGGTAGTTTTTCCTCGCACTTGGAGAAATTTTATATAAAGGAAAATAATTACAAAAACTACCTCTTTAAAACTCGCAGAACAAGATAAAAGTTTCAAATTGGAAGATAGGTCACGTGAAACTTTTGGGTCACTCGTTCGACATGGAAAAAAATCAACACCGACAAAACTAAAAAAAAAAAACTATATGTCATTGGAAAACATAAAACCAATACATTTCTCGCTCTACCGTCGCATTCACGCCCAGTAACGTCTAAAAAATATAAAAAAAAAGTCTGAAAATGACGTAAACATAATATATTATATATAGGAGAGCTTAAACGATTCCGTATAGGTATAACGATTGAAAAACACCAAAATCAAATAATCGACCTTATAAAAAAAAAATCTTCGAATTTTAGATATAACACACAATAACGTCGGTCGCTCTGTGTACCTACGTAATAATATTGGGGCTTAGGTTAATACCCATGTTATATAACATAATAATATGCTCTGTGTGTGTGACGGGTGTGATGTTCCTACCTGCGCGAGTG
Source organism: Macrosiphum euphorbiae (assembly GCA_949089665.1). Taxonomy (NCBI): domain Eukaryota; kingdom Metazoa; phylum Arthropoda; class Insecta; order Hemiptera; family Aphididae; genus Macrosiphum; species Macrosiphum euphorbiae. Next base: position 20,852,093 of record CARXXK010000002.1, on the reverse strand, counting down.
CTTATAAAATATATTATACGAGGGATCGAACTTTGTTTGATTTCCGTGTTTTTTTTTCTCTTATTATTGCTAAGGGAGCTATAAATTAATTTCATGATGACCTTACGAACGCGAAGTCAAAAAGTTTTTAGTGCTCATTTTTGCATATTTAGTGATTTTTTTGACGTTTTAGTTCATAGGTATTGGATTATTTTTGGCTCATATTTGACGACCAATACAATATTTTACTATAGTTATATGCAAATATAGACAAAAAAATAAAGACATTGATTTGAGATTTTAATCTTGTGAGTTGTGGTTATGTCATGTGTCGCATGACCAACGATATACCTATATTCAGAAAGATTCACCAAGTATGCTCACCCCATTGTTATTCTTTAATAATGCACAAATTAAAAATCTGATTTTTGGAATTTAAAAATATACTTGGAGGCCATATTTTCAAATTATTAAGATTATTTGTATTCCTTAGAACAGAGGTTCCCAAACTGTAGGTCGCAACCCAAAAGTGGGTCACGATTGTACCTTTACTATATTTTTAAATAATACAAAAATATAATCACATCCTTAATTACATCCTCCACATTAAAATTATATATACTTATTAAATTATTAAATTATTAATATATTATACTTATTATACTTTTTTTTTTACTACTTCGTAACTACATAAGATTAAATTGGTTCACTAAAAAAAAAAAGGTCATTCATTGGATAATGTGGGTCATTTTGAAAAATTTCCAAAATGGGTTGTATAAACAAAAAGTTTGTTAAACTCTGACTTAGAACCTACCTATATCTACTAACTACTTAAGGAGAATCCTGTGTACTTAATGTACTAAATTGTGTACACAATTCCAATAACTATTAGTTTGAGTTTTGATTTTAATTCGTCAAAATTATCCAATAAAGAAAATACAATTTAAAAGAGCTAGGGCTTGTGATTTGAAATACAGAAGCTTATATCTGCAAAGTATACTCCTTAAGTAGTACAAATAACCTCAAGAATTAGAAAATATGGTCTTTAATAAATAAAAATTCCAAAAATAATATTTGGAATTAATGCATTGTTGAAGAAGAGAAAGGGGATGAACATCGTGTGAATCACTCTGTATATTTTTCTTACTAAGTCCTTATTTATCGCAACTTAATTGTATTAGTATAAGGAAACGTAATAATAGCTTAAACAACTTAAAATAAACTTACTTTAGTTTTTAGTGCAAAACATGCAAATCCAAGAATAGAAAAAACATAATAAGTGCGCATAATTTTAGTTTTTTTTAGATTACGTTTTTGCTTTTCTAAGTAAGTACTGCATGCATATTTAATAGGTGTACCTATACACTTGAGTACAGCATTTAAGCTCAAGCCCTATTTGTATTATAATTTTATTGTTAATATGTAGGTATATATAATAACCTGCCTGGTAATAATAATATGTGTAAACTGTTATTTTTCAAAAACGTAGTAAGTGCTTTAGTCATCAGTACCTACCTATACTTTCAAACATTATTAACATTTTTATTTTTTATCGGTTATTTTTTCGTCGAACCAATATGCCTGCATAATATTATTACGATAATACATCACCCGAAAGTATAATATTGTAAAATATATTATTATAATAATAGGTATGAAGACTGCGTAATTCTGTCGATAAATAAACTCTCTTGTGCGCACAATGGCGGATACTCGAGAAAATAAATTACGTTACACATCGATGCCATATATATATAAGTATTTTCAACAATAAATTATGCATCACGTATTATATTATCGTATTATCAGTGTGTTCGTCAAAGTGTCACAAATGTTCGCGTTTGCGATGTCACGCCGCGGCACATTATTCAACACTATATATACGCACAAAACGATTATAATATTATTATTTTCCGCAGCACACACTCTCGTCGCCAATAAATAAATATAAATAATATATTCTTATAATATAATTCTTGGGTTTTCCGAAAATACGTTATTCTTTAGTGTCGCGAATCGCGATGACACGTCGATTTCAAAATGGAAAAATGCAGTCGAGGGCACAGTGAAATATGAAAATGGAAAACTTCCAAGTACGACCTACCTACGCGTAGAAATAGCGAATATATAGCGATCAACCGTGATCGGGGTTTTCACCCTGGTTTTCTCGTTTCCGGCCGCATAAAAATAACCTCGGAAAACGTTGAATTATTATTATTATTATCATTTATTATACGACGGTGTTCGCCAGAGACGCGTTCTGAGAAAATTTCTTTCGTTAGTTCCTGGTTCGTCTGAAACTTCCCTAATTACAAACATAAAGTATACAGGGCGAATATTTTATCGCCAATTAGTGGTTTTATCGATATATTTATGGGTTTCTGTATACACAACTTACTTACTTACACAACTTTTAAATCATTTCGACACATCATAATTTAGAAAATACAATGTGTCCCGTTTTTGATTTTTATCAGAAAACTAAACTTAACTGAAACGTTGTGCGGTATATTGACTTCAAAGTTCAAATAATGTAAAAACAAATAATGTTTGCACAATTATTTACCGAGGAAATGACTTAGTAATCAAAGATAATGTGTAATATAAACAAGTGGACTCGCACAGTTTGCTTATTACCATTCATCTTTTTTTTTAATTAGTCATTTATTTAAATTATGAACTTTGATTTCTTTAGTACCTACGATAAAATATGACGGATCCTTAAACACCATATTTCCTTAATAATTAGTGTTTTATAGAAGCCATTCAATCGATTCAAGCTTCTTTTTGTCAAACTTTCCTTTGTTAAGCATATCATTTTGTAGATTCTGAGTGGAGCGATAAGTGTATTGATTTTACAATGATGTTTATTTTTTGTCTGTCATGACTCATGACCTTTTGGAGCAGTAAAAATGCAATCTTCAACTTTGAGAGTGGTTACTATAGTAGCAAATTGTAACTTTGGGGATCAATTGTCAAAAATGTAGAGTCCTTTTATAATATAAATAATCGAGAAAAATAAAACATAGCTTATTTACGCAAAACCAGATTTTAACAAAAAGTATATTGTTTTATTGTCTTATAATTCAAAACTGAATACTTGTAAAGACTTAAAATGTTCACCAGAGATTCATATTAGCATTAAATGCTATACATAAGATAGCATATGGATACATACATTTTCAAAATAATTTGGCTCATTTTGTGCTATTTATAGATATTTTAAATTTTCTACTTTTTTTTCAATTTATGTATTATTCAATTTTCGTAAAAAAGATTAAACATATAATACAAGGTTGCTCATAAGTCGTTCTTATATTAATTGGATAATATAGAAAATACTTAGACATTTACAATTTTTTTTTATAAGCGATCAAAGTTCAAATATTTTCAATATTCGAACAAACCATGAAAACGTTGATAATTGTATAGTAAAAAATGCATACAATTTTGAATTTAATCTAACCTTCCTATGCCTAAACGCCTGACATTAAAAAGAAGTTTAAAGTAAAGAACATTTTATATGAGTGATTGAAGTTCAAATTTTTACGACATTGGATATTCAGTATCCAAATATTTAGTAAAGCAAATATTTTTGTTATTTCGTTGAAATTTAAAAAATATCAATAACTTTAAACATTGAACTATGACTTAAATTATCAATTTTATACACAATGATGACATTTTTTAAATAGTTTGATTTGCTTTTAAGCTATTCACATGCATTTTAAATAAACCATTATAGTACGCCGACGTTGAGTATATCAGGTTAGGTTAGTAATAAGGTATCTACTATCCTTAGCAGGAACACAATAAGTTAAGGATTTTTATTAGAATTTGTCAACATTTTCAAAAAACAGTTGTACACAGGTACCTATACTCAACAATGTAGGTATAGTAATGGTGGTTATCATGTGGAAAATAAAGAAATTTGTAAAGCCACAGCACACAAATCAAAATATCTGAAATTCTGAAAATATAGTCAATGAGTATAATAGGACACAGTCGCACAGGTAAAATACCTACTTAAAAACTCCAAAAACCAACACTTTAATTTATAATGTGCACTATTGGAGGATACAAATGGGATGAGCTTGGTGAATCACCCTGTATATATCCACATGTATTTATATATAATGGTATGTAGGTATATACCGACAAAAGCAAATGCGCATTCGTCTCGTAATTGTATACAAGTTATATTTGTACGCGATAAAAATTACAACGGATTTATCGTATTACCATCGGAATTGGAAATGCGATCGGATGCACAGGTATATAAACAGACAAACTACCCTGGTCTGGAATTCTGACGACCTGAATTTCATCGAAACTGAAATGACACATGAAAATGTAAAAAATAAAATAAAATAAGTACCTATGTGAAATGTATAATTTAAACATAAGAAACTTCATTTTCTCGTATTTTTTCACATGCGTGTTTCGGGAATAAATAAATAATATTATTTCGATGTTTTTGAATTGGAAAAAACAACTATTTTCACTCAGTTACATATTTCAAATTTGTCGGGTTGGAAACAGACTTACTATCTAAGTGTGTCTCGTAATGACTAATGCCATAATTCAGTGAATTCTGCTTAAAGTCATAAGATATCTTAGGTATTAATCGTATTAGTGTAGGTCATTTTGGTTCTATTAATGTGAGCCATGGAATTGGTTCCCGTTTCAAATTACGTATCTTAAAAAGTTAGATGAATGGGTTTTCGTTAAGGTTTGAAACGCACCTCGTTTTTCAAAATGTAAAGGCTATCAAAAATAATATCAGTCTTTCTGAAAAAAAAAAATTGCTAGGAATAATGTAACGTTATTAATTCAAGTGTTACAATATGATCTTACATATTAAGATGAACGGAGAAATTATTAAACAAATATTAATAGGTAGGTATCTAATAAATTTCAAAAAAATAGATTAAAACTGTAAGCTTCAAGCTGTTTTCACAATTTTACATTATTGTTTGTTTGCAACTTTAAACTATTCTTTTTTTCCAAGTCCATAAGAATGGAAACATTTTGATCTCGCTTCCATATTTATCATACTTCACTTTTTCATTGTTTGACAAACATTATTAAAAAGTGTGTAGTTGATTCCTCACTTCTTATAAGTGATAACCGTTAAATGAGTGACGTGAAATAAGTGACATGTCGAGCACAAAAATGGTATGTGCATTTAACGAAGTATTCTGTTCAAAGTTGATTAACTTAAAAATATAAGCCCACAGCTTGACTGCGATAAGTCCACAGTAAACCGTATCTGTGATAATCAAGCACATACTTTAAAGTCAATAATAATAACCAAACACCCTTATTTTCCTGTAAAACCTGTGTGGCCGTGTATCATAGTAGGCTGTTTAGCTGGTACCAGCCTGTTAGTGCACGGTAGAATACAAAAAAAAAATATGTATATACATAAATATAATAATATAATATGTACTAAAATGTGCATTAAGTTACCGATTTGTAATTTCCAAATAAATTTATAACGTTAGAATGTTATTTATTACTCCAAATCACATTTAACGGTACCTACTTAATAATAATATGAAAACTTAAATAAAATATCTATACTGGTAGTACACATGGACATAATAATATAGAAAAAGTTTAAATATTTGAAGATTATAACATATTATGTTGGGTTCTCACTGTGGTAACTGGTTACGATGGCTGATAAACGGTAGCAGCCACAGTTGGACATGTTAGGGACCATAAAATACAATTTATCAAACATTGATTATAATAATACTATAGTCCAATGTGGAAATCGATTCCCAGATAAGATAGTCAAGTATGTGTGCAAATTTTAACAAAGACTGCAATTGACCTATAGAAGTATTAGGTGGACACAGTGGCGCCGAAGTTTTTAAAATGTGGTCGGGCAATTTTAAAACTTCCCATCCTCAATATCTTAATTATTTAATATAGAGGTACCCTAATATAAATTTATTCATAATCACGGTTTAAATTTACTCAAAGCTTATAATAAAGTTATGATGTAAATTAAATATGGCCGGCCGGCCACATTTTTCAAAAAAGAGGTCGGGCCACGGCCCGACGTCAGCATGGACTTCGGCACCACTGGGTGGACATGATTAAAAATGGGAGGTATTGAGCGTATCTAAGTTTGAGGGAAAGCTAACCGTCAAACATTATGTCACACTTGAAACTAAATTTATATAAATTTAAATCTAAAATTAAATTTTTGGTATTAATTTGAAGCTGACTTTCTTCAAATATAGTTTAATACTGTAAATACCCAAAATTCTACGGTGTTCATCATATGCAATTTTACAATCATCAATTTGTATTGTTTCGTGTTGTTTATTTGTATAATGATACTGATAATAACTTTAAATTATATATTTTATATTGCGAATAATTGCTTAAAATTAAACGGAAACTTATTAGACTCACGGGTGAATGGTAGGTCAGTGTAGGTATGGAATATTGTCAGTATCAGTCAAAAAATATTAATATTTCAAATATACTTTATACTTACAAATTTAATAAATATGATTATATGATTTTATGACTATTAAAACAAATAGTATATAGGTAATTAAGAAATTAAACTGTTATTATAGTTAGTGCACCTTAGCGTCGTGTAATTAAGTAATTTGATTTCCATTTTAGCCTAAAATTACATAATTTTGTTATGTTACGATTTATTATAATAATTTAATCAATTTTGATTTTGAGTGCTTGAAGCCATTTAGCCATACAATTGTGATTCAATTACCTACATAGCGTGATTTTATTAAAAGACCAATTAATATGGTTATTACCATGACATAACATAAGGTTTGGTTTAAGTTTTTGTTTTGAAATTCTTATAATAAACTGTTGATTTTATAAGTCATTGATCAGTCCAATGGCATATTTAGGGGGAGAGTTACCTGTGGGTTAACCCCCTTCCCATCCAATTTGTTTTCTAGTTCTATTCATTACTGAAGTATCGAAAAATATTGTTGACAAATGACGAAATGTTTTAAAACTTCTTTGAAAATTGAAAAAATGTATTTTTCATACCATTTCATCTCATACCAGATAATAGATATTAGGCATTAGGAAAATGTTATTTGAAGTCATTTTGAACTTCCAGTAAACAGCGAATTAAGTGATTTTTTTTAATTATTTTATCGTGTCGGGCTCATAGACATAATATAAAGACATGGACTGATAACAGAAAAAGAAGTCCAGGGGCCAACCTTGTTAGAAAAAGATAGCATACAACTTAGGTACCATTTACACCCGTTAATAACAAGAGAGAGGGAGAGAATAGTTTAACAACAGAGAAAACAACATTTTAAGAAAAATATAGCACACGCCTTAGGAAGTTAGGACACAGGTATTGACTATCTCTTTTAAACAATGTTGGCACTATAGTAGGATATGGGGGACGAGCAGTCCATATATTAATAAGTCTATAGTCGAGCCAACTGTATTATTGGCTTTCGCCTTATTATCTTTTCTTCGAATACATTCATTATTAGTATCTACTATAGCAAAGATGTAAAATTTACAGTACACTCGAAGTACAAAGATTTTATTTTCTGTTGAACTATTGCCTACTACTGAAGTTTGTTGACGTCGTAAAAGCGTAAAATGTACGTAAGTTCAATATTATGGTTAAATGGATTAGCTATGTAATCAATCAATCGGAACGATCGTATTGAAAGTAATCAAGTACCTATTGGACGAATTAGTAAAAAAAAAAAGTCTTCTATACCTTTAATATTTTGAGATAAATAGGTTTTTCAATTTAAGTTATTTTTATATATATCTTACACGAGTATACAAAATTAATTAAACTGATATGAGAAATAACTCAGTAAATTGTAGTGCTAAAGCAATTTTAATTTATTCAGTTAAATTATGTATACTTTATTCCAGTCTTAATTATAATCAAAAATGTACCTAAGTAGCAACTTGCAATTATACGATTTGTTTAAACGAAAACTACCACTTTTAAGGTATTAAGGCGTACCTATTATAATGAAATATAAATTTGTGATGAGCCTATGAATATTTGTGGAGAAAAAATATTGCCAAGAGTCAGGACCCCCTCCCCTCTTAAAAAAAAGCCCGAAATACGATACTGTTAATTACTTTAAGACGTAATACGTAATATAAAATGATTATTTTCATCAATACAAAATATAAGCGTGACAAGACAACAAGATAATCATAGATTAAAATATTATCCCAGTCACGAATATGATCGTATGCGTTACTAAAAATAAACCATATAATATTAATGTTTTATGTCTCTGGTTCTGGGTCGTATACCTCTATTCGTATCAACGAAATGCGTGACGACCAATTTTTATGATTTAGGTGTATAATTTAATATTATGTCTATAGCTAAGACACGAAATAAGAATATTATTCGAACAAACAACAACAATATTATAATAATATTATAATGATTAATATGGGTTATCGATTGCACGCTATATGATATAGCGATTCAAAGTATTTCAAACAGTCGACAACTTCTCGTCCTCAATTTATCAGTCTATACTTTCAATATTATACATTATAATAACGTATATCCCAGTGGTTCCCAAAGTGTGCCCCCCGGCGCCCTGGTGCGCTGGGGTGTCTTTTATAAACGATTAAGATTAACACCTATTTATTTATTATCGTACCTATAGTTTAAATTAAATGAATATTTTCGTAATACCCGTTACAATTTTCACGGGTTTATATTTAATTTTTCTAATTTTTTATGATTAGTCATGATATGCCTTGGGGAAGGGCGCCCTAAGAAAACTTTGGTTCAAATAGGGTGCCACGAGCCAAAAATGTTTGGGAACTCCTGATATAGCAGATATCGATAGTAGGGGCGTATTTTGAGTTCAAACGTAACAGGTAATCACGAAGCCTGTGTTTTGTGAATCGTGCACATTGAATACAGAAACATTGAATTGCTAGGAAAAAACTTCACCGTGATAATCGATATAGTTATACCTACCTATACATTTATGCTTTCCTTTTAATATGTCTGATAAATAAATAAAATATGACGTGTATCAACACTTAAGATTCGACGAGAATTTCAATTTTATTCCATGTGTGATTATTTTTTTTCTGGTAGATCTGTAGGTAAAGTGCTTACCTGGTTTTATGCTTACCCGGTTTCCGGTGAAAAATCATGTGTCAATTGTATACTTGAGAGGTTATATTTTGATTTTTCTCACGTTTTCATGTAACTCAGCATACATAAACTACACCATAGTGTAAGAGAAAACCGCTGAAAAACGCTCCAATAAACAATATCTGCACCATTTTTTTAAATTTTTATTTTTATACCGATTTTGGTTTTTGTAATAATTATTTTTATATGGTAAGTATCAACGCTATATTTATAGATATTTGAATCTTTCACTAATTATTAATAATTCTAGTTTCAATTTTCACCGTTTTTATAATATTATAAATTACTATCGTTTTTATGACGTTTCTGGTAAAATCGTTTTCACGCAACCATCGTATATTATTATTTAGTATATTTACTGCATTATTACAATGGTAGGATTCGATTGAAGTGCCTAAGTACATATCTAATTTTAAAAGTTACCTATAGAGTATAGATAGATAGTATAGATAGCTGGTAGTGATTTTTTTGATTTTTCCGTCTAAAGTTGTGCGCAATAAGTTGTCTTATTGTAAGTATAGGTAGTACTTGTACAGTATTGTAATTTTTTTTTTAATCCACTTTTACTTTACTTGTGAAACTTTAAGTTCAATACACACATATGTGTTACGGTGTGAAGTTTCCTTATTGATTGAAAGTATAATCAAATGAAAAAAGTTTAAATCTTTTCAGCAATAAATCATATTATATCTAACACGAAAAGTGCGGTTACTATCGTATCCAGTCCACTCGTTTACTCAATAAATTTAAGCGATCCTGATGCAAACAGAGCGAGGAAAATTGTTTTATAAGTCCATGCCTACCTATCTATACTGCATGACATATCGGACCGAACTCTCCCCAAATTTTGAACGCTGACTGCTCCTACAACTATAATAATAATTAATATTATTGCATTATGCCATGATATGTTTTTCACAACCATCCACGACGTGCAAATGCGCCCCTTAGCGGAAAAATCTAATGGAATCTGATATAGGTTGTACAGTGAAAACGTGTATTATAATATAATACACGATAATCAAATTGTAGGGTGTAGTTCGTAGGCCGATCCGCACTCGACAACCGTCCGCCGACTCCACTGAAAATCGCCGTCGACGGCCAGACCACGACGGCGGTGTGCACTCTACCCATCGCGATATCCGCTGCGATCTCGACGTTTCCACGGCAACCGCACGCGTGTGCACACGAACACTGCAGCTCTCCATATTGGATTTAATTGCCCGTTTGTGTCACATAATAATACACACACACACACACACACACGCACACACACACACTCAAACACAAACATACAGTATGATTCACCAAGCACGATCAACCCCCTTTTTTATCCTTAAATTAATCATGCGTCGGATTTTCGGAATTTTTAAGTATACTCAAGATCCGAATATGCAGATATTTTGTATGGTGTCAAAAGTGTGTCCCGTGTCGATAGGTACCTACATAATATTTTTTTTCGAATGAGCACCCTCTTTTTTTCAACTTCAAACTATTTGGCAAACGAACAGTGTTCGGTGGCTTAAGTATATGTGTAGCACTCTGCACTGTAGTAGCGCAATGCTTTTTTGGGGGCCACGAAGGTAGCGTGCGGATTTATTTTATCGGCAGTTTAATATTATAGCGTTTAGCAAAAGCGACACGACAATTTTCCGTTTTCGCTACTACCTATATCCATACTTACCTGTTTACAAGTATTTACAGTGCATTGTATGACTAATAAAGTATTTTTATATTATGATAAAATAAAATAGATAGAATCAATGGTAAATTAAAAAAAAATGTTACAAAAGTATCTCAACAAAATACTGAAATTACGTCACTGTCGCTTGACGCTTCGTGTTCTAGCAAAAAAAATTCAAATTACGTTATTGTGGACACTGGCAAATGTTTAACAACCAAATACAATCGGATATGAAACTTAATTTTCTTGTTTAAATAAAAAAATAAATAGTGCTGTGTGTAGCGATTTGCATAATATAATATATTTTATTATAAATTAATGCTATCGACATTATGCACCGTCAGAGATGTACTAAGAGAGGGTAAGGGTAAGGGGACATTGCAGTGACAACGCTATAGATTCATCGCCGCCACTCCCTCAAATGCCCAAATCGTGATTGTAGCTTCTCGCTTTTTCTTTATCATAATGTTATGTATACGGTCTTAGTATTAATTTGGTAATTAGTAATTAAAGTGTAGCTTAGCCTTTGTGAAATCAATAAAGTGTTGACACCCCTTTTTTACAAGACGCGGTCGCAGTCGATGTCTATAGGAATCTCGTGTTAACATTATGTTGATTATGGGAGGGGAATATTGAGGACTATATAAGCCCTTCAAGCGATAAATCCTAGGAACATCTTACATCCGTAATAAAGAACCTCATTCTTTCCCGCTTATCGTGACATCGATCGATCGAGTCTTAAAACATTCGACGACACATTACAATAATAATATAAATATATAATACTATTCGATTCGTTTTTGTTCGTTGAATCATAATATATTATGGTAATTGACTATGTAGAATAGACAGTAGTAATGTATACAAATGTCTAAAATCTAAATAACTATTATGAAATTGATATGCGTACATGATAGGATCATATCTCCTTTATTTTATATTCGTCAAAACGGTGCATAAAATATATTATCAACTTTCAGACAATCAGACCTAATAATACAATAATTTTGTTATAATTTTTCCATTGTTGATAACTGCAGTAAATCTTTTTGATACCAATATCTGACTCTTGTTTGATTAATAATTATGACAATTCAAAATTAATATTAAAGGTACGTAATTCAGAATATATTGTGTAGATATATTTATATGTACTTGACTGGTTTTTTTTTTTATAAATATATGATTGCTCAAATGCAAATGTATTTAATAATTGAAACATTAATTTTACATTTGTTTAGTTTCCATATTTAAGTGCACATATATATAACTACATTGTATTCGGTATACCAATAACAATAAACTCATTAAGAAAAACTGTATACAATTTAATTTAATAATTTAATTGTTAGCGAAGTGTTTAGATCGATATAACATTATTATTATCACCCTTCAAAGAGTTATAGAATAAATGTTTTATTTATTGTACGCCTTTGAATAATTAATATTTTCCGTGACGTCGTTCTCGCGAATACGTAATCACACTATAAGCTTAACGTACCTACATGGCTACATCTTTTCCATCAGACATAATATTTTACTTACGTTTTATAATTTTAACTTTAACACCAAATGTGAAATGACTCTCAATGCCCGCATTCTTTGGGATTTCAGGGTTGTTAAATAAGTAGTGAGTATAAATCGTCATAATTTATTAAGTTAAGGTTTTGAATCTTAAAAACCTAATTATCGTCAAGCTACCTACGTTATGATCTGCATATTTGATTGTATAAAGTATACAAGATTGACGGAATATTAATTATATTTAAATGAGAAAAAAACATTACATCTGAGTAGGTAGGCCATATAGGAATTATTGTGAGTAATAACAATTGTTAAATAATTTTAAAACTTTATTTTAAAAAAAATAATAAAATAATATGACCGAAGTTGCATTCCTACTAATATTTTTTCCTTTAATGAAAAATGTATTCAAATTTTTAAATATACTTAAATACCATATTTTCACATTATTGACTCCTATCGTACTACTTAAGTCTTAAGGAGTGTCCTGTGAAGATACAATAAACTTCTATTTTACAAATGAGAATCCTCATTCCTACAGTAAATTATCAATATGTATTTATGTAGGTGCTTAATTCAAAATTTGAATGAATAGTTTCTAAATTATTTAAATGTATATAATAAAGATGATAATCCTTAAAAATTGTTTTACAAATATTAAATTTAGCAGATACTATAATATTATGAACTATCTAACCTAGAAACATGTTCATAAATGATAAATTTTGTTAGGTTAATATTAAATACAACACATTTGAAATCGCCATAGCCCCCACAACTTTTAAACACCATGGACCTTTTATCTTTACTTCATAAAGTAGAGTAACTCTACGGCTATTTATTTGAATTTTTATTTTCATTTCCGGAAAAATTACTAACTAAATAAGGTAAACTAAATACAATATATAGAAGGGGGGCCCCCCTTTGATAAACAAAAGTTTGTATCTCCACCGGGCACACCCTTAAGTACTCTCTTATGTAGTACAAATATTCTCAAGTATTTGAAAAAGTGGTCTTAGAAGCCTAGGTATATTAAATAAAAATCAGTTTTTGAATAACTGCATTGTTGAAGAAGAAGAAAGAAAGAAGTAAGTATGGCACATGCTTGGTACATATCACCCTGTATACATTTATTTATTGATTTACTTTAACGGTAACATCAAGATATAATAATTTTATTGTTCGCTCCTGGTGGGTAAAGACAACCGATCGACGTATAACAATAATGTTAAAAACCTGCTGGTAGTATAGTATTATATTTGGTGGAAACTACAATATTATGACCACCCGCAGCTGGTGCAGACTTTGTAATGGGAATCATCGAATTTTGAAACAATATACACTAGTTAGAATTTATATTATATTTAAAAGTCTATCACGCAATTGTAACTATATATAGTACAAGGCAGAGCCAGGCTAAGTAGGAGCTTGGGGGGCAATGCCCCCTTGAAATATATTAGCTAAATGATTTTCCACTGTTAAATAATTAATATTAATATGGGGACAATGGAAAAAATATTTATTCATTTGCCTCTAAAAAAAAGGAGTTTATAGATTTATAAAATTGTAACTCAATGGCTAATGTTATCCTCGTGATTAATATTTCTTCGATTTAATTATAATTTTTGGTGCCAATTCTGATGGATTTATTTATTATTAAATTTCACCAATGACCTGAATATTATATTACGTTAAAAAATACATCTGTATTAGGTACCTACTTACTTGTAAGAAAAAAATTTACATATAATTAATATTAAAATTTTTAAAAAAATCAGGTACAACGTGCTTTTATTTTTGCACACTTATTATGTCACCATTGGTCAATGATCTGTGTATAGTGTATACCCAACTGGTCGGGTCGGTTGTAAGGTCGTTCGATGTTCGAATGAATACTATACGACCCGAGGGCTTGATAAATCGGCCCACTGACGATACCAAGCGATCGTCGTCGTCAAAGGTTCAAGTATTTTTTATGTGCGTATGCTTTTACAGATTTCCGAGTTGAGCCACACCGTAATTAATGCGCTGTCGTTCCGGGTTGAATACAGACGTGGATCCGGCGGCACGGCCATGTTTCAGAGGCAAGTGCGATTTCAAATTGATTTATCGGACGTCACGAACACGCATTCTCCCAGGGACTATTTATTCGCCATCATATTCACGTTGCACTCCGGTACGTATCGGTCGCGGTCCGCCAATAAACGCGTATTATTAACATTATTGTTGTTACCACCTACCCATGATTATATTACTATGATTCGATTATAATATACGTAAATATACGTTTTGCTGTTTATTGTTGCGCGACACAGGTAATATAAGACGTTTCCGGAGGGTCTGCGAACACATTCAGACGCAAATGTGCGCGCGGAAAGCTCCATCATCGCCCCGGGCTACTAGAAAGTTTAACACGGACTTATCGGAAAGCTCGAGTTGTGGATCAGACACGTCCGAGAGATTATCGCCATACGTAAATATAAGAAACGTAAGTCGAAATTAAAACCCTATATTGCTGCTGCCGTAGTTGTCGTGTACGACGGCCGTTAATCACACAAGGCGCGTCCTATAATAATATATATTATTACCTATTAAACTATAGGTACCGAGTTGAAACAAAATTTAGGGCGTTCGCGATTTCTCGAGAGATAACTACGCTTATAACTGCTATTTTAAGAGCGCCCGCATATCGATCGCTCGATGTATAATGATACTAGAATGTAGGTAATACAATAATATTATATATAACGACGAATGATACTAGAATGTAGGTAATATAATAATATTATATATACCTAGGGATTCTATGTTGTTGTAGCCCTGATAAAGTATATTTTGTTCGGGTTGTACGGCGGCGGCGAAGTGATTATAAGTGTAGGATTGGTTGGGTTAATAAGACGTGTTATTAGGTATATCGTTTATCGACGGTGTTTTGTTTTTAGGAGGTTTTATATCCCGGTATAATTCCAGCCACGAAGACATGAAAGACAGCGTCACGCCAGAAAGTAAACCACTTAGATATTTTTCCTTTGATTACCTAATTAAAACATAAATAATAAATTCGAATTCGTTCTACCGATAATCATTGTACAACAATATTATCAATATCAGTATTACTAATAGTAACCAGTTGAGTACCTATATGATACCTATATGATACTGCAGTAGGCAGTATAATAATATTATGAATTATGATGTTAATATAAATTATATATTATAATTGCTAAATTTTACAAAATACCTTACTATCTATCTCTAATGAAAAATAAATATATTAACATCGAAATTCATTAAAACAAACTATATTCTTTCTTTTTATTAATTTATGAAATTTTCCGTAGTAGGTACTAGGTACCAATTAGCAAATCAAAAGTTAATAGAGGTAAAATAAAAACATACAATCATAGAAAAGCATGTAAATATAAATGACACCTAACCAGATCAACCTGAATAATATAATAATAAATTTAAATATATTATAGAGAACAAATTTTTAGATTTTGAGAGGAAAAATTAATGTATTATAATAGTACAATGATGTGTGTGTTATTTATTTTCGTGTATCTACAGACACTTTTTATAGTAGAAAAAATGTTTTTAATTTCAACTTCAATTTATGAAATGAAAGTGAGTTAAGTTGGTACTTATGTAAGAAAATAGGATATACATTAAAATAATAAAATTGCCTAGTACTCTTTTCGAATTAAAAGTTCACTTTTATAATGATATTATTATTCTTTTAATATTTTACATTGATTATATAAATTAAAATATAATATGATAATATAGTAAATAAACAAGAAACATAATAACAATAGACGTATTGGGTTTGGGTACACTTTGTAATATTAAAAAACGTTTCATTCAAAATCAATTATAAAATCAGAATAGGTATAATTGTATATATTATAATATGATGTACATTATACATAAATAGTACCTAAATTATACCATAAGTCGAAAATCTCAAGTTGACGAGAAACCTACTTAAACATTGTAGGTACCTATGGGTATAGCTCAGGAATCACGAACATTTTCGGGTCACTTGTCATAATTTTATGATAAAAATTCTTTAAAATTCATGTAATTTTTTGAATATCAGTTTATATTTTGTTAGATTTAAGCTCGGATTTAATGAAATACAAATTTCGTTATAGCTTCATCCATCGTTGTATATTATTCCATTGTTTTAACTTTTAATATTATGCATTCATTGTAGAAAAGTTTAAAACCTTCTGAACTGTATTTTGACTTAAATATTGAGTGTACCTATATAGAATAAAATAACCCCTTTTTTAAAAATGAGTTTCGAACTTTCAACATTTTATATTCATAACTTATTATTATTTAGAAATGATAAAGCATTTTTTTATTTTTGTTAACTTTCTTATTATTTTTATGAATTGCAAGATTTAACAATAAAATTAAAATATTTTCGCTTACCGTTAAGATTTGAGCAAACCTTTCAACCTTTGAACGCCACCACCCCTATAGTATAACTGAAAACACGATCAACCAACCCGAAAATTAATGTCTCACACAGTCACACTCATCTTTCTCGTCACTACATCCTTTTTCAGATATCTTCTCATTATTATCCTCCCTCGTTGGAATATAAAATATGATATTGTACGTTTGTACCTGTAACTGCTGCAGTGGTAGTGCGCATACTTGACGTCCTTTTCTAGTGAACATTTTTCCGCAATTAAATTATTTTTTTTTATCTCCCTTGCAATTGTGCAAATGGTTTATATTGTATAGCCAAGAGAAGAGGGTCATTATAATATTCTCCGACTCGCCGGGGTGGGTTTAAGGGGTGTGTTCATAGTACTTGAGCCCCCGACTGAACCAAGGGCACCTTAGACGGGCTTAAAACTATTTAAGTCAAAAATTATAAAGTATCGAAAAGATTAATATTTCTACCGTTCGCGGCGGAATTCGCACCCTGTCGCATTCGATAAACCCGTCTATTCAGATAAAGTCGGGCGATACATATCATCATAATCTTTATCACGAACCCAATGAAGACCTTCGAACGCGATATGATCGTAACAATAGGTCAATGTGAAACTGAATAGGTAGGTAACAATACTTTTATTGAAATCCCCCCTCCCTCCGAAAAAAAACCACTCCTAGTTTGGCTCCACCGGTATAATTCCCGTGCGAACAGAAACGAATCATCGAAGCGCGGTCATCGATCGATTGTGTTCGGTATACGTAACGATGTTTCAGATCGAATCGGACAGAGACGACAAGAATAAGAGACTGATCAGCCACCAGGACGGCAAAGGCGGTTACTGCATCCCCAACAGCCGGCAAAGGCGGCGGAGTTCGAGCCTGGCCAACAACAACAACTTCAACGGCAGCAACAACAATCCCATGGCCAACGCGGCGGCCGCAGCCAACGGTCGCAACGAGGCGCCGCCGCCGACGAGATCTAACAGCGAGACGAAACCGGCCGACGGCGCCTACATATCGGTGTCGGGATCGATGTCTTGAGGCCGACAACCAGAAAATAATAATATTATTATTATATAATTAATATATATATACTCCCATGTTTTTTTGGATCAGCCCGGATTAAGGGTTGGGGACAAGACTTGACATTTTTTTTTAGGGCCCTCTAATTGTTCACCATTTAAATTTATGATATTGTAATCATTGCCGTCTACCTACTTACTAAATATATTGCGTGTAAGAGAATATTTATAAAATGAATAACAATATTTTTTTAAGACAAAATTTAGTTTCTGAAAACAAAACACTTAATACTTTGTAAATGTAGACGATATGATACAACAACAGCTAGAAAACAATTTTTATTTGAATACTTATATGAGTTATAGGTACCTATATATTTTAATGTTTTATGAAAACGAAAATACAATTATGGACATTCTTTTTTTTATTATTTCACATTGGGAACTCTAAAAAATTTGGACCTGGGACCTCAAAAATCTTAATCCGGGCTTGGATCAGTGTACATGTCGTATAATATTATTATAATGTATAGAGCGAAATTCCACCGGGTTACTGTAAAATATTATTATTATTATTATTGTATAGTCGATAAAATTAATAAAATAAAAAAAATGATCGATGGTCACGCGGAATCTGTTAATGTGATAATAATATGATAATTATTATTGTTACATAAACTTGTGTATAAATCCAAATGCCATTTGACCATATTATAATAATATTAGCATATGTTATTAGATATAATAATATGTTTTTGTATTGATCGTTTATAATTTAAGCTTAGTGCACGAGCAAAAGCAACGCATAATTTATTATTATTATATACTATTATTGTTTTCGTAGGTAGTCGTTTTAGATTCTGAGCGGGAAAATGCTTATTATCGCTGTATATTATTATTATTATTATCATTATTACTTTGTATGGTTATTGTATTCATTACGGTAATAATTTATTATTGTGATATACTATGTTGTGTTTTTATTTTTGTATTTGTTTTGGGTAAAATGTGCTTAATTATTTTTGTGGGGGCGGGTGGAAATTACCTATATTGCGATGAGCGTTTCGAAACCTAAGTCAAGTTAACTCTGTTTGTCTGTTGTATAGATCATATTCCAATGTATGACGATTCGGGTTTATTAGCTGTACTTATATTATTAAATACAAAATATATTATGTATATTATGATAATATCAAAAAAGATTTTGCTATTTATTTTTTCGAACATAAATAAAAAATAAAAAAAAACCGCCGAAACAACTCCGCTCAGTATCGTCTTTTCATTATTTCTATGCTTTTTTATTGTTTGAACACGATAACGATATCGTTTTATACATTTTAAATTTAATAGTCCACTTATCCTGACGGCACACCCTAACCTCTGCAGCTTTTCTTGAATGCGGAGGATATGCTTTTTTCTTTCTTGTATCAATCTGCGTGTTTCAAAAACGTGTACTTAAGCAAACTTAAAGACCCCTTCAAAACGTCATACTTGTTGTAGGCGCATAATCCGATAGTCAATGAGCATAATATTATAATGGTATGTATATTTTATATGAACAAAACCTAAAAATTATTTATTGTTTTATTGCTGTACTTACTGCAATTACCTATATCTATAGCATATTATTCGTTTTTAGAAAAATATTGTAAAACGGTCTGTGTAAAATAAATGTACGTATTTGACATATTCGCTAGAATATAGTATATTATCGTATATAATATCATCTATTAATATATAATATTTTATAATAATATTTAACAATAAAATATGCAATACATAAAGGCATGACCTCCTTCATAATAATAATAGATTTTGTCTGCTTTCTAAAATCTATTGTTATATACCAACCTATTTTATCATCATCATCACTATTATTATTATTATTACATATTATTAATATTTTAGCTTTAGCTGTGGCCTGTGACTGATTACATGCATAATATCAATGTACTATTGAGAGGACGTAACACTGGTATTTGTTGTCTCCGTCTTACAGGTGCGTAACATGTACTCTCAACAGAACACTTGTAGATTCGTTAGTTTAAAAATTAGAGTGAATTGACCTATTATGAAACTTGATGGTAAGAATATTATTTGTATTTGTATGTTGGTTTTTTACGATAGTTCAATTTATTAGCAAGTTATCCGTATATAATAAACCGTAAATTAAAAATGCTCATAACTCACTTAAAAACTGAATTATCGTAAAAACCAACGTACAATCACAGATCATGTTCTTACCATGAGGTTTCATAATGGGGAAATTCACTCTAACGTTTAAACTAACGAAGCTACTAGTGTTCTGCTGAGCGTAAATTTGCTATGTTACGCACTGGTAAGAAGGAGTCAACAAATACCAGTGTTACGCGTCCTCTTAATACATCATGTTTTAACATTAGTCAAATTGAAAATCAGTTGAGATTGAGAAATGATAACATACCTACGCATATATATTATTATGAACGCTTTATAACGACTTGTAAAAATAATCGCATAGACTTCTGAAATGTATTGCTTTATTTTCTCTGATCTTATTAAATATTATCTCTTCGTGACTTTTATTAATCAATTTATTTTATTTTTAGCGAGGTACGTAAGACAAATAGGTGTTACATTATACTTAACTATTATATACCATAAAAATATGCATTTCGGAAATGTATGAAATTACACTATTTTTTTTTTCACTATGTGATTTTCCATCAAAATATTTTGTATATTTGTTTACAAAAAAAAAAATGTATATTAACGACAATGTTATTTTTCAAATTTTGTTGACCACTTATATGCCAACATTACATGAATATTACAAGTTTTTTAGCAAGCCAAGTCCATACGACCGAATTTGAGATAAAATTTTTTTTAATGTTTCAGAGTGCCTTAAGAGTGTTAACTAACAGTAATATACATGCTATAGTTCGAACGAATATAACATCTTTTTAAAGCTAAAACTTATTATAATATAATAGAGTGCATAGAAGTCAACTTTCTAGCACAGACTGGAATCCCTGTTTTTATGTTAATTTTGTCTGTTACCTATAATATTGTAATGTGTAACATTTGGCCGACGTCCATTTTAGTTTTAAACTATTCATGTTTTATGTATTACAGAATAAGGTATACTATAAAATATAATAATATGATGTTTATTATGCCAGTATGGCAATATGGTTGTAACAAAACTACAAATGTCAAATACATATTATACTTGTTAATAAAAAAAAAACTATACTTGTTGTATTTTTTTTACAATAGGTACAACTGTGTTATATAACAGACATTGTATGTCACAGTGCTCGAATTGGTCGTGGGGCGTATGTACACTCCCTCATATTGTTTTAATTTATTTTAGTGAGGTAGAACACGATTCCTAACGGTCCTTGTATCGGCAGGTTTTTGAACCTAAAGCGGTTTCGAACAGTTTTATTTACTAACTCTCATGCAACGTTGTCGTTTCAATTTGAACATAAAATAATAAAATAGCAATATTTAATTTAAAATTTTTTTATAAATTAATAAATTCATTTTTTAATATTCATTCTTTATGAAAGCATGTATTATTGTCATGAAGGATACTTCAAATGTATTTAAAAAACGATAAATATTAAACAATACGATCTATTGTCAACTATTTAAAACATTTAGTGAAAAAAAACAATAAATTCCAACCAGTTCTTTACAAGTTTTGCTAAAATCTCTCTCACCAATCTTTTGAGACATATGTCAAAAAATAAAAATTAATTCAATGTAAATTTGAACTAAAATATTTAAAATTTAAACGTGTTAGAATCCAATAGCTGGCGAGAAAATTTTGTTACACTGCAACATGGATATAAATAATATAATATGAATATAGGTAAGTCTTGTGACCATAATTTCAATTTGATCAAGAAATCTATAATTTGAAGATTTTGAGAATTTAAAGACACTTTAAGCCACTTCTCAAAATATAACTTCATTAAGTCCACTTTTAATTGATAACCTTAACTTCTGAAGTTCTGAACATAATTTATCATCGTTATTCGGTATAGTATTTATAAGTTACGTGTTTTAAAATCTCCAGATCAGTTGTTAATGTCACATTGCCACATGAATATAATATGTTAAGAGTTAGACGAAAAGTTGCAAACAAAGTTTGGATGAAATAAGCTTCCTTCGTATAAACTTCATTCTGTCTGCACATTTTAAATGAAAGGAACTTTCTGCAACTGAAGTTAAGTGTCTTAAAAAATAGGTCTCTTAAGAATTTTTGCGATGGCTGTGATCAAGGTCTTAAATAACTACCAGAATTAAAGCTATTAATAAAAAATTATTAGTTGAAGTAGAAAATCTAAAAAAAAATGAACTCTATAGTAATACGTCTGTGCATCATTCTGTTGAATTTATTTTTAACGAAATTAATGAGCTTAACCATTGAGCTAATAATTTATTATTCTATAATAATGAAGAATGTGACTCTAATCGGTCGGATGATCGTATTGCATTTGATCTTGTACAAATAAACATCGTTATTAAAACTATTATAGTCGACACGTCTATTAATCCTAAGAAAATGTTTCGCATTGGTCGTACACGCAAGCTGGGACTCACGTCCAATTAAAGTAATTTTTGATTCTAAATCTGATGTATTTTATATTATTAAGAATAAACGTAAGTTATTACAATGCAATGCTCCACTATCATCAATTAATATAAGTACTGATCGGATCCTGTATCAAAGAGAAGCTATGAAGAAACTACGTGAAGAATTAAGTCAACGAACTTCGAAGGGTGAAATGGATTTAAAGATCAAGTTCATTAATAGTGTCTCAACAATTGACAAAAAAATTGGAAATTGGAATTCATCTCTATTCATTCTCAATCTCAACAAACTCAACATTTTTTAAATTAAACGTATTATTTATATCAAAATGTAAGAGGTACAAATCTTCAAATTTTTCGTAATTCTGTTAATTAAATTATTAATACGATTACGAAATATAATTATTACGAAAAATTTAAACTGTGATTTATTATTCTTATCTGAAACCTGGGTAAATAATTCTATTAATGATTTAGAACTTGGAATTGTAAATTTTAACATTTTTGGAGCGGATAGAATTGGTACTCACGTTAATAGAGGAGGTGGAGTGTTATTGGCCATCAGAAATAACTTTGAATACAAACGCATTGTTATGATAATATCTGTGTCATTGATCAGGTATTTGTATTGGTTAATTATAATAATATGAAATTATTGTTAGGCTGTGTTTATATTCATACAAATACCCATAAAAATATATAAATTAAACACTGCGAGTTGGCCGAAAATATTATTCTTGTTCATTCAGTATAGTTAATACACTTATTATCCATGGTTTTAATGTATCTGGCTTCTCTTATACTGGTTATATAAAATTACCCAAAATAATGATCATTATTCTAATGTAATATAATTAGTTAATTTATTAACTATAATTTGAATTTAAAACAAGTTAATAATATCATTACTATTCGTAATGATATCTTAGATTTCATTATTTTGAATATTTATTAATGATCTCCCACTATTCCTTGATAGTTCTATACAATTTCTATTATTTGCGGATGATGTGAAGATTTTCTGTACAGTGAAATCTTTGAATGATGCTAAATCTCTACAGTTGAAGCTTAATACATTTTATTTATGGAGTAATTTATATTTATTATTGTTAAATATTGTTAAAAGTCATAGTATATCGTTTACACGTAACAAAAATCCAATTTTTTTTAACTCTTATATTGAACATAGTCCTCTTACTAGAATAAATTTAATCAAAAATCTAGGCATATTATAATAGAAAGTGATTTTTCTTTTGAAACAAATCATAAAATGATTATAGTTAAGAAATTGTTTAAGATGTTAGGGTTTATTAATAAAAATACCAGAGATTTATATATTCGTTTTGTTTAAAAACTTGTATACATCTTTAGTTAGATCCAATCTTGATTTTGGCTCCGTAATTTGGTCCTGCAATTTTTTTTTTTTATTTATTTATTCTTCAAGAAGATATTGGGCCCCACTGAACATGTTCGTGTGGGGGCCCAAATAAAAACCAAATACTTGACCTACATAAATGATTTAGTTAATGTTCAATAAAAATTTTTAAAAAGGATTTCCTAAATGTCAAATGAGGCGTGTAGAACCATATCAGCCCAACCCACAAAAGTTTAACTGTGAAGGAAGGCCATTTAAAGTTTTGAAATTATATTGTGTTAGATTAGCCGCCCAAACAATTATGTGCTGCTATCTAGTGGAATAATTTTTTTTAAAGGTTTGGCCATTTTGACGCTGAGCTGGAATAAAAGTATATAATTCTGTATCATATTTTCAAATAAAAACGGAATTTGATTTTTTGTGGGTTAGGCAGATATGGTTCTACACGCCTCAAATATTTTATTATCTAGGGACTCTCTCCAACTAACTCAAGATTATATTGACCTTCCCCCCCTTGTCACTTATTAACTGAGGCATTGACGATTAACATGGAAAATGTACTAAGTCATAAAAACCAAATTTTACAGGTGAAATAAAAAACCTGTTTTTATGACCACGATGACTTACGACCAGTGTCATCTTGTGTTCAACGTAATTACTAATATTTAAAGAAATTTGAGTTAGTTCTTTTCCTTGGCCATTGGCATATATATTTACTACTTTTTCAACGAAAAAACTAAAAATTGATTTTTTTGACTTAGTACCTTTTCCATGTCCACGCCTCAACTGATCTAATGTTAGTTTTTGATTTTATTAATTATAATATTGTGTGTCCTGAGTTGTTATTTGAAATTGGTTTTCGAATTCCATATCAAATTACACGTAATTCAGATTTATCTTTAGTTTCTCATTATAAAACTCATAGTGGTACCAATTATTTTCTATCTCGAGCGTTAATTTTAGCTAGTAAAGTTTGTTTACATTTGGCCATATTTCTTTTTCCTCATAATAGTTTTAAACGACATCAATGATATTACTAAAATATTATATTCATTAATCAGAAAAAAAAATGTTTATATTTTACCATAAACCATAATATGTACTTATAAGTCTGGATTATTTATATTATATTACTATAATTATTTATTTACTCAATTGTTTATTTATTTTGTTATAACTGTTTACGCTTAATTAATTAGTTATTTGTCATGAATATGTTGTATTATATACTTTGTAAAAGGGCAGATGCTCGTTAATAGTTAATACATAACATAAATAAATAAATAAATAATTAATAAACATTTACGTGGACATAATATTTAAATGTAAGTATGAGTAGATATATATGACTTAAATACAGATCATATTTTAAGTAATTTTCACTGGGTGGCACTTCAATAAAATTGTTTACCAGATGAACATAAAAGGGAAATAAACTCTTTTATCTCAACAATTTAAATATTTTTTTAAGTTTATGAACTGTTTATTAATTGTCAATCCTTGGCTATAAAAACTAAACATTTTATAAGTTTTTAACTATGAAATAATTTTAAAATTCAAAATTAGATACATTTTTTTGAAAATTCGAAAATTCAAACTTTATAGGTAAACTTATAAAAACAATTTTGCAATTATGTATCTTAAAAAATTTTCAACTGGTATCTAAAGTAAAAATATAGCAGGAGCCTTGTACTAAATGTTGACTTATTTTAACCCAACAAATGACATTTTATTGACAATTAAAGAAAAAAAATATAACAATTTGAAATGTCCGAAAACAGGTCAAAAAATTTTGTTCATTTTATCAAGTATGGGAATTAATAAGTTGTTGTATGGTGTAAAATTCAAGTATCTACAGTTATTCGTGTTTGATTTACAACAAAATAAGAACATCGCTACATGCCTACATGAGAAATCGAGAGAATATCCAATGATGTAAAAATTTAATTTGACTTTCCGGTAGGTAGATAAAGTTTAATTAATCAAATACAATCCATATGAGGAGGACGGTCTATAACCAGACTGCAGGTTACCAAACAATTTTAACATGATATTTTTTTCTGCAATTATTTTAAAAGGCATCGATTATTTTCAATTTGGACCTCTTAAAAGTACCAACTACCTAGATTCAATTTGCTTCCAAAAACATAAATCGGGCATCGACGTTTATGATCAGAGCAATTTTTCTACCAGAAAAGTTGAGAAGTTACAAACATTTTTATTAAACTTAAAATAAACTTCTGAAATTATTAGACTGGACAAAATAAAAATGAAATTGTAACTAATTTTCAACCCCCCCCCACCATTGAAAAATCCTGCGTACGCCACTGTCCGAGTAGGTATCATATTAGACGAGTAGGTACCTATAACTTCTAAAGATTTCCGTGCTGTGAATTAATATGAATACTCCTAAATTATTGTATAAACGTAATATAAAATGTACAAGTACAGTGTATGGTTAGGTTAGGTTATGTAAGTCTTATTCATCAGGAGCACAAGACGCAAATAAGTAGAAAATCAGAAATGTAATAACATGGCACGTTATTCGCACTCAGCCTTCAATTTATGAAGACGAAGGCGACCGATGACTTCCGAAGATATTGATAACATTGTTAAAATTACGTGTATTATTTTCGCATGACATCTATATCTATTCATATTTTATATCAATATATTATATAAACAATTACGGCAAAGCATTGCGGCTTGTGACATGTTCTACATTCGATAAAATATTATTGTTTCTTATATATCTAATATGGGATAAACTATACAAGAGTCGAGAGCTTAAAATAGTTTTATGTTCTTTATATATTATATACATAGTAATTAATAATTGACATTGGCATCGGTAGTTATGAGAATGTGTTGGTCAGTGGCACGATCACCCACCACTGGATAGCATTCAAATATCACTGGAGGGCACTAGTGTCACGTACTTTGTATGTTAAAATATACTCTGCTTAAATAAATTTTAGCTAAATTTGAATAAACATTACTTACAATTATTAATTTAATAATTGGACGGTCGGGGATGTGGGGAGCGTAGCTGTAGCAAGATCTGTGATGTTTACTACATTTTTCCATCCCTCTTAATTTGTAAAAAGAAAAAATCCAAGCACTAGCTGTATAAAACATAATATGTGTGTGACTATTATTATTATTTATTTATTTACAAAATACAAGAATATTACATAATATAGCCTACAATGTATAATGTATACTGAGGATGGTCGTGTGGAGGCCCATGAAATACTATAGTATAATGCTGTTGTATTATTTACGAGAAATGTATTTCTGTTAGAAAATCTACGATCATATTTATTTACATATTATTTAATAGAATAATTATAATGGGGGCAGGTGTTTAATTGATACCTAATATTGTAATGTATGACAGCTGCAGGAGGAGTGTACCCGCAGACAACAAATTTGTAGGTACCTTAGGTACATTATGTAGGTACCAACTTCGTTGACATCATGATACGAGTAGACATATTTACTTATGTGTAACTATATAATATATAATATTGTGTACCTACCTAGCATGTGTACAAATATTGAAATACTCGTTATATTCATATAAAACGACACCAGCTGCAGAACTGTGTAACACAGTGAGATGGTCTCAAATATTAGCCTTATTACATCTAAGTCAATCCGATTAACAGCAATACTAATATATTATATATTATAGCATAATATTCAATCTAATATGTAAATCCATTCCAATATTAATAAATTGTTGTGTGTTGTATAACTATAACGTGTTTCATGTGTTTGTCAACATAATTACTGATGTAGGTACTAAGGTACCATAATAGTATACCTTCCAAACCTACCTACAAAAACAAATTACGATGACAGGTACTTTTGACGAGATTCGATTGACTAAGTAATTTTGAAACATAATATGTAGTTGAATAATAATACAAATCTACACTTGCGTAAGTGCGTAACTAGACCTATTTGCATTTTAAAGGGTACCAAAATGGTTCCATCAAAATTCCAAAAACCACACGCTTATGGTTTTGACTACAAAAAGATCTGTAAGATTAAATATTTTTTTAAATTATAAAACGTCAGCAATCGATTTTAGCCAATAAAACTTGGACATTTTACATTTTTACATTTATTTTAGATTCTGAGTGAAACGATGAATGTATTGATTTTACAATGATGTGTGTTTTTTTTTATTTTTTATTTTTTTTTTTTGTGTCTGTCATCACGTTTTAGGACAGTAAAAGTGCTTGGATTTTCTTCAACAGTAGCTTTTCTGATAGGAAAGTGAATCTAGTTGGTACTTTGGGGGGTCAAAAGTAAAAATTTCTCAGTAGTTTTCACAAGCGCCGGGAAAAACAACACAAAAATTAAGGAAAAACGGGAATTTTTACTCAAAATCGGTTTTCCAAAAAATCGATTTTGGTTTTTGGTGTAACTCTAAAATAAATGAACGTATATACATGAAATTTTCACTAGTTGTTTATATTTGCATTTTATATACACCATAACATTTTCAAAATATTTTGATTTATTTTGAACAGTTTAGGGACATTTTCATTTTCCATTTTTTTTTAGTTTTTTTCTAAAAATATCAATAAAATTGTATTTGTTGGTTGCGAAAGCTTGAAAATTTAAAAAAGGTTCCTAGTATATTGTTTCAAAGGCAGATGAAAAATATTAAAAATCCTTAGTCACAATTTTTTTTTATAAGCATTTAAAGTTCAAAAATTGACAAAATATGGAAAAATCACGTAAATTATTTTGAGTTAAGAATTCATAAAAATTTTTCTTTTTAAATCTAAGATGTGAAAATGTAATACAAGATTCCTTATAAGATTATCTACCTTTATCAAAAAAAAAAATGTCTATAAGAAAGTCAAATTAAATTTTTATGAGCGTTTGAAATTCAAATTTTTACAACATTGGATATTCACTCGATTTCTCATGAAGCGATTTCCTTATTTTGTTGTAATTCAAAAACAAATAACTATAGATACATGAAAATTGTATTGAATGTTTATATTAGTATTTCCTATACACCATACAATTTTGAAAATGTTTTGACTCTTTTTGAGCTGTTTACGGACATTTACAGCTTTCAATTTTTTTAAATTTTTTTTTCTATAAATATCAATAAATTTATCCGTTGGGCCAAAAAGTGTAAAAATTTAATACAAGGCTCCTGATATATTGTTACAATATCAGTTGAAAAATATTAAAAATACATAGGCACAGTTTTTTTTTATAAACATTTAGAGATCGAATTTTGACAAAATTTATCAAAATCTTGAAAATTATCAATCATTGTAATTAATAAATTATAAAATGTTCAGTTTTTATAGCTAAGGATAGCAAATTTAAAACAAAGGTTCTCATAAATAGTTCATACTGTAACCAAAAAATCTAAAAAATATATAAACACAGTTATTTTTTACAGACATTTTAAATTCAAATTTGGACGAAATTACATATTAAAAAACCTAGAATAACTATTTTAGTTATTTTGTTGTGATTGAATAATATTATTCGTGGGTACTTGAAACTTCTAAAGTGTACTATTATATATCTATGATAGTATCACGGTTTTTGTTGATGTATAATGCGTTATAAGTACCTAATGGATATTGTGATATGATTAATTTCGAATTTATTATAGGTAGGTACCTATTATAGGTCAAATTTTGGTTTAGTACCACTTGTAACCTACTGTACAGCAGAGCGACACCCACTTGCCCACCTTTTTTTTTGTGTCTGTCATCACATTTTACAGTAAAAGTGCTTGGATTTTCTTCAACAGTAGCTTTTCTGATAGGAAAGTGAATCTAGTTGGTACTTTATGGGGTCAAAAGTGAAAATGTTCCAGTAGTTTTCAAAATCGGCTTGAAAAACAAAATAAAAATTAAGGAAAAACGGGAAAACTAAATTATTTTGAGTTAAGAATTCGTAAAAAATTTTCTTTTTAAATCTAAGGTTTTAAAATGTAACACAAGATTCCTTATAAGATTATCTACCTTTATCAAAAAAAAAAATGTCTATAAGAAAGTCAAATTAAATTTTTATGAGCGTTTGAAATTCAAATTTTCACTACATTGGATATTCACTCGATTTCTCTTGTAGCGATTTCCTTATTTTGTTGTAATTCAAAAACGTACAACTGTAGATACATGTTGTGATTGCGTAATATTATTCGTGGGTACTTGAAACTTCTAAGTAGGTACACTATTATATATCTATGGAGTACGGACTATGATAGTATCAGGGTTTGTTGTTGTCGTATAACGCATTATAAGTACCTAATGGATATTGTGATATGATTAATTTGGAATTTATTATAGGTCAAGTTTTTATTTTAATACCATAGATATGTATATAATATGTCTTATACCTAGACTGACATACCGTCTCCGTTCAGAATCGTTTTTCTTATATACAATGATATTATATCATTGAATTCAAATTTAATACTATCCATTATACAGTGACCCACTTTTAACCTACTGTACAGCAGAGCACCTTTTTTTTAAATGAATATCTTAAATATTTTAAATATATAAATTGTAAATATTTTTTATTTTTGAATAAATATAAACAATTTAATAATAGATAATAGATTATACATTATTATCAAGTGTCCGATTTTGGGATACAACAATTTTAAAAAGTGTGCGGGTTTGTCCTGTACCTATTTTATCACAAGTGTACGGTTTTTAGAGTCAATGGCTAAAATTATGTTTAGATACCTACCTAGTGACTATTCTGAGATGGGCTTCACCATTACATAAAATTATTATTTACTTGTATATAAGTATATATTAACTATAATATACTAAGTAATACTTACAAAATAAATAATTGTTTTATTATTATAATATAATAATGTAAGTACAAGTTACTACCAATATATTATAAAACAAATACAAATAAAATACTTTGATATTGCCATTGGGGAAAGCTGTTAAAGGTGGTGCCAGTTTTTCCAATTTTCTGCAATTCTATAAAACTTTAAAATTATATTTTAGTTACTACCTTAATTACAATACTTTTCCACTAATTTACCTCCGATACCTATTTAGGGGGGCTTGATATGGTGAAAATGGCTTAACAGAAAAGATGAAAACTTTCTTTAGGTCGAATCAAAGCCCAAATTTTAATTTTACTTAAATTAATGATAAAAACTACCTTTGACAATGAACAAATACTGTGCATTATTCGATTGCATATTTTAGTTTCTATAAATATAATTTTGAGAAACGGGCTTTAATCCGACCTGCCAAATGCTCTCTTCTTTTAAATAAGAAAAAAGTTAACGAAATCCAGCTATTCTACAGGGCGTGAAAGTTTACTCAAAGGCACACCGACTCCGTCGTTCTTCATAAGAATATAATGTAGGTATTATTATTATGTAAATTACTTTAAAAAGAATGAATAACCGTAAACATTACACTGTAATATAGTTAAGCAAATAACCACAACCAATTAATGTTAATGTAAATTTATTGTAGACCTATACTAGACGGTAATAGGAAAAAAAGCATCGGAAAAAAAAGCAGTGAAAAAATTAAAAATTAAATATTTAATTTTAACTTATTAGGAGTATATTTTTTACGATTTTACCAACAATAAACGTGACTTATAATATAGCCTATAGGTAAGGTTTTTATATGTTCTATTATAATACTAAAGACTAAATTATAATATTAAACTATTTTTAATTATTATTTACTACCTAGTACCTACCTACCTACTTATTAACTAACTATACGGCATATTGGTTTTTGCTATACTTTTACGTTATACTTGTAGGTTAACCTATGCCTTTTTTTCATTTGCTTTTTTTTCCTTGTCCTTTTATTTCATTTGTTTTTTTTTTGTCCGTTGATTTTTTTTTAATTGCCTTTTTTTTTCTAGATTCATACTAGGAATAGATGTTGAAAAAATGTATTATTTTAAAACAATGTTCTTTGTTAAGAGATTATTTGAATAGATAGATATTGTATGAAAAAAAAAAAAGTAAAACGAGATTTTATTTAAAACAATCGTAACACGTATTCAGTTGCAATGTGTCAAAATATCATTTCCGGACCCACTTTGTTCCTCTTTCGAGATTAAATATAATAACACCTATAAATATTTCCGACAAGTTTTAGAGGTTACAGCTCAAGCATGTCAGTCATTCTAAATGTATGAAATATTTTATAATTCATAACAGTTATTCTTACTATGTTGACAAATGATAAAATACTCGATCATTTTTGAAATAAATTAACATCATCAAAAAAATGATATTAATAAAACTGTGCATTCTAATAGGATTTTTCTATTTAACAAAATCAAAAACCAGTTTTATGCCCAACTTACCTTTGGTAAGTTAATATTCTGGTTGATTTATTTAACATTACTTATATTTTCTATAATTACCTTCTATAATGAATAGCATAATATTTTAATTAAGGGATTTATATCAATATGCGTATTTATTAACTTTATATTACAGGGAAAATATCGTATGGTATTTGAGAAAGGATATCCTTGTCCATCATCGACAAATTCTATTCAATATAATGTTTATTTTAGTAAAAAGACATCAAACATAACTGAGATGAAAGGGAATTTCACATATTTGATACCATTGGACGATACTCTTACGGTAAGTATAATATTATATCGGATAATAAAATTATGTACATAACACAATAGTTAATTCATATATTACATACCTACCTATTCAATTAGGTGGTTAAATCATAAATAGGTCAAAATGTATATCTCTGAAATAAATAATATTTATCATACAATTATTGAGTAGAAATTACTTAAGTTTTAAATTTTTAACCAATATATTTTTTTCACGGAATACATATTTTACATAAATCATTATCAATGTATCTCTAAGTCTTTGCTGAAGTTACTATATGCTCTAGTGAAGACGTAGAATGAATATTTTTTGGTACCTATCTAAAAGTTGCTATTATATTTTTATTTTTATTTTTTGAATGAAGTGAAAGAACAATTGATTTTTATTTCTACTTGAATAGAATATTTTCTTATTTCATAACACCTAAAATAATATACTATTTTGTTTGTAGCTTGAAATAAACGCTGCGTCTTGGAGTTTAATTGGTGGTTGGAAACCGAATTCAATGGTTTACATAACAAAGAATGCATGTACTAGTTTGAAGAATTTTTTAGGAAATGCCTGGGATTCAATAGTTGAAGCTTATAATATGTATAATAATAGCTGTCCAGTTTTAGCGGTAATGTATACAAAATTTAAAAAAAAAATAATTAACTGTATATTAACTAATAACTATAGATTTGTTTAATACTTATGCGATGATGTGAAAATTAGAGAATTTGTTTAATAATAATAACAACACAATATTAAGCTATCCTCATAGAATGTCTATTGTCTAACAATGATTTTATTTGATTAATGTTGTGAAGTTAATCAATTAATAAATTGAAATATAGACAATTTAAAAAAAAACTCCATATTTTTGGTCTGCACTTTGCTGTATAGTAGAGCTGATGTCCTGAGTATAGGTACCACATCATTGAGTAATAGTGACTGTTTTAGTGGATGTGTAATGTGTTAAAGGAGCACAAAACACAAAAAATAAGTCTTTTTAATTTTAAATAATGTTAAATTCTAAGAATAATGGTATAGGCTTAACGTTATTAACATTATTCAATAAGTTACGAGGAGTTGAAAAAAGTTACGTCATTGGGCCCAGCTCGCAGTAATATTGTCCATCGTATAGGTACGTGTTAATGTTACTCGCTTCACACAATAATTTACCTAACACCATAGAACAATTACCACCTTTTATGTATATTATTTTCTAATTTTGGTTGTACGTATATAATTCTGTTTTTATGTACTG